>ML400749.1:0-18244 GCA_005239525.1 Nicotiana knightiana | reverse complement strand
TTACACGATCTTGTTCCACAGTTTGATCATTATCACCATTGTTATTATTGGATCTTTCTGGGGATTGTTCCTTCGAACCACGTGTGGTTCTTGAAGGCGATGGAACTGGGGTTCCACTCCTTTGCTGGTTGTTGTCGTTGGGGTTTGACATAATTCAGAGGACATCACTTGAAAAGTAAACAAAGATTATCAGATTCCCGGTAACGGAACCAATTTGTTTAACCAAAGAATTAGACCCTTTGACTAAAGCTTATTTTTAAGATGAATACGGGTTACTGATAATCAAGGTAATGGAGAAAAATGAATAATAGACAATATTGCAGAAATATAAAAAATTGAGGTTGATTGTATTCGAGAATCAGATGCCTTTACGAGCTGTATTCCCCTCCCTTATATAGGAGATTTTTAAAACGTACGACTCTTGCTATGGTTACTCATTAATGACTAATTATGACATTAATGAGGCGTTACAAAGGATAACGGTAATTGGGGTTCGGTTACATAACATTCGAGTAGTCAATTGTGGGTCCTTGAATCTGCCCGTAACTTTGTCTATATTCATTCTGACCGTGCCTCTCTCCCGTTTTGATCAAGTTGAGTTTCTCGTGGCTGATAAGTTCATGGGTTTACTGAACCGTTCCTCTTTGTATCATATCTCTTCAAGGAATCACATCCAGCTGTCGCGTTTTCCTGTGTCCATGTGACTGGCTGAGTTGTCAAAAACTGGTTTACGTCTGAAACTCTTTTTTACCAATACAATCTACTAGCGTAGCAAACGAATCAATAGAATTAGGGGATAATTTGTGATACCATATAATTGTTCTTTCTTACAAGGTTTCTCTAAACTTTTTTAGCAAAACCGACTCGATTTCGTCATCTTCTAAATCATTCCCTTGATGACACACGTGTAGGAGGTCACATGTTCATTTGGATTCGTGGTTCCGTAATACTTTGAAATTTCGGGCATATGGAACTTCTTCAGAATTGGTTTTGATGTCGCGCTTGGGGAGAAAGGTTTTTGGACAAAATTCTTGGAATCCAAGCCTTTCAATATCGGGGGTGCTCCTAAGATTTGATCAACCCTGGAGTTATAGGTCTCTATTATTTTATCGTTGGCTTCAATCTTCCTTTCCCCCGATTCCACCTGCTTTGTCAGTTCCTCAAGCATTTTTATTATTTTAAGGTTGGTCCCGGGTTCAACTTCACCCGGCCTTTCCATGGTTTGTTCATTCCTTCAGGTGTTTTCTAGGGATGATTCAGGCTTAACTCTGCTGGGGCACCGACTATCGTTCTGCAGTTGGGCTATCCCTGCATGTGGAGCTTGTAAATTTTGAAGATCACCCCCAGATTGATCCCATTGCCTTCACCGTTGTACATACCTCGTGTTGTTGATCGGGCTCCTTCACGAACACTGTTCTCGGGATCGGTCAGTAGGTTTGCATCGATGGCCACATGTGAGTTGGCATCGATTGGGTTCACAACCGGGACTCCGTTGGGGTCAATAGGGGGCACCTCGTGGCTGGGTACTATATTATTGTTTTCGCCAGGGTGGCCAGACTCAGCAACAACGTTCAAGTGAGCAGATTGAGAGTTTGACATTCTTAAGTTAACCTGAAATTAAAATCTCAAAGAACAAGCGTAAAACAGAGTGCGATATAAAAATTTGTATCAAATTACCACTATTATCCTTAGTCCAATGGTGTGCACCAAACTGTTTACCCTTAAAAATGGATAATAATTGAATTTATACGCGATTTTAAGAATATGTAGACTAATTCTATACAAGCAATTAATGATGTTAGATAAGCAAATAAAAGATATAGTGAATAGCCAAACCAATGATGATAATGAGTTTGAGCTCGGTTAAAGTCTTAACAAGAAACCTGCCTTCGGTTCCGAGCTAGCACTTATGAATTAAAACAAGAACTTTGAATAACTTTTAGAAACAGAGAGAGCAGAAGTATATTGTCTTTGTATGCATGATATAGTGTATCTAATGAATAATTTAGCTTCCCTTTTATATAGTAGGAGATTTTTTACCCTAGATACAATTCTAATAAGAAAGGTAAATATCTTCATTTTCGCTAGTCATTGTTTTTTGGCCAACACGGGCCAAGATTCACGTTGCGATATCCGGTTGGGCATAGATATCACGATCCTTGTTAATCGTGTACGGTCGTTTGGTAATGCTCTCCGAGATTTTGGGACTCGAACTGGACTCAGGGACATGATCTTGATGGCTCCGAAGGTAGGTGTTTTGCTCGAGCCCGATACGAGAGGCTCCTGGTTATATTTTAATCACAATCAATTAGTTATATGTTTCCTTTCTTCTTTTTGTGTGAAATTACCTAGGTTATGCTAAAAAAAAAGAATTCTTTAACGCGGTCTCAACATAGATCTAGTTTGACAGGAGATGGGAGGCCGCCCAAGAGAGTAATAATAGAAAAAGGTGTAGGGATTACGTGGACACGCGCAGTGGCAGGTCCAGGATTTTATACAAGCGGGTTCAATCAAAAATTACTGTAGTCGATGTATAAGTGAAGCAATAAACGGAATTGTGCAATGCTCTTTTTTGTTGATCAGATCAATTCAAAATGAAGAGGAAATTTTAAAAAAAAAATTCCCTTTAATTGTTTTTGAAATTTTATCTATATAAATTAACAAATATGTTTCAAAAAATTTAAAAATTTAACTAAGAATTATTTAACCTACTTAAAAATCGTACTATAACTCTAAGAAATTAACATACAAAATTATTACAAACAACAGACACAGACAAAAAGTTATAAACTAAACTAATTTATACAAATTGTTAAAGAAAAAGAAAATTTACGCCAAATTAAAGTTTTGAGTATAACACAAATTAACAATTTTAACATAAACTAAACTAAACTAAATTAACACAAATAATTTCGATAAAGCACCAAAACAAAATTTCACTTTGTGGAAACGATTGCATTTTCTTGAAGTAAAATGGAGGAATTTCATAAGAATAACTTTTATTGTATTTAAATAAAGAAAGGAATCCATTAAGAAAAGTAAGAAAACAAAGACAAATAAATAGGACCTCCACCTCAGCGGAGACTCGAACTTGCAACCCTACATTAGCTTGAAATTTGAACCCGCTTGCCATTGCTCCATAACCTCTGTTGATGTCAAGGAGGTTCATGTATTATAATTAGTTTCAGTTTCATTATTTTCTGATGAAATTTGAAGATAAAAATAATTAATTTTTCGTACAAGGTGGGTCGGCCCCCGGACACGCGGGCGTTTTCAAAGACAAAAGTGCTATAGATGTTGATTGACGGCACCTGCCGGCTTTTTGAAATGTATAGTGTAGATTATTACACGACGATGGCTGCCGCTGTTTTATGGAATGAGGATTGGTTTTGCTGTCCTTAATTCTACAACACGCTTGCCCTCTGACACGTGTAATCTAAGTATGGGACAACACCAACAGCCAAGATTCTTCCTTTTGTTTTGTTTTACTTCTTGACGTGGCTTTGTAGGATATAGGCAACTAGATCTACCCACATATGGGTGAAAAAGAAAAATGAAATGGAATTCGATTGTGGTTGGCCTAGCAGTGCAAATGCTTGAGTTATAATTAAGAGATGATGACCAATTCGAAACGGAAAAAATCTGCTGCGCAGTACTGTAATTACCTCCTTTTACTTTAATGATGCTTGCATAGTAGTGGCAAAATAGATTGGAAAATAATTATCCATCCACATGATGGATCGGATCGGTTCGGATTTTGCATATTTTAGATTTCAAATTCTATAAAATACCATTCGAATCCGATCCGAATTAACATCGGATCAGCTCGAATTTTAAAATTTAAATCAGATAAATATTTTGGATTGTCGGATTAGATTGTATGTATTATTAAGGCTATTGCTATTCTATCCCTAGCGTAGCTGGCTGCCTCCATCCTCTATGACCACACATTATTTCATCCATTCTCCATCAACGATAGAATAAAATTTTCCAACACATAGCTTAGCAATATAAAAGGCAATTAGTGATCTCATCATGCATAAAATGCAGGCATGACCTAGATCTTCATTCAGTAACGACACCATTTCATACCAAAAGATCTCTGCTAGAACGTTAGGCAAGCTGAATTCACTGGGTTATTCGAGTCGATAAAGGAAGAGGCGTGTCTGGTCGTCGCTGATAATCGGAAAACAAAGAAGAGAGGCGGAATAGAGCAACAGTCTCTCTGAAGAGAGCTTAGAGACAGAGAAGCTCGATGAAATAAATTTAACCCTAAAACTAAAGTTTAGTATTTATACATGTCCAAATAATTTTGGATTCGAATCAGATCGGATCGAGTTAAAATTATACCAATTCAAATCCGATCCGTACATCCAAAATTTTAAAAAACATAATCCATATCCGTTTCAAATATCTGAAATCCTAATTAAGTGGATCGATTCGGATTTTCGGATATTCGATCCAATTGCTCAACCCTAATGCACATTATCGCTAAAACATAGGTTGGATAACAAATTTTTAAAAACTGATCGAACATGAATAAGAATCATATGATCCGCTCAAAAAAATAGATAACCAATGAATAATTAATAAACAAATAATGAGTTTAACTTTTACGTTTGTAAAGATTTAGATTAGAGGTTTCTCAAGTTTGGAATATTAAGAGTTCTTCCAAAGTAATCATATTCAAGAAGTCATGAATAATATGAATATCTATATTATCCACCGGTCAACCCATTTTCTATCTATATTAAATATCAGTTGGGTCTGATAATTTATTCTTTTTTATATTATCCGTTTTCGACCCGCCAATATCTGACCTAGACCCATTTGCCACCCCTATGCTTGCATAGTCACAATATCATCGGAAGTTTAGAAGTATAAATTTCAAAAATCTTAAATCTTTTTTGAATTATTATAATCGGGTAAAAAATGCTACATAAAATAAATTGGAAAAAGTATTTTAAATCGCTTTTCAACTAAATACTTAAAAGAAAGAACTTCTTCAGTAAATTGGTGTTCAATTGAAAATACTCTTCGCAAAAGTTTGAAATTTTTTACTTTAAGAAATTCTTCTAAAAAATTTTCAATTAAACGCCACCTTATTTGGGAACACCTTAGCCGCCGAGAAATGACTCATTTATGCTTTCGTCTAATGGGTGTTGGTGACTTGGTGTTGTGTGTATATAATCAACAAGCGTTACTAGCGATTAGTACTCCTATTCTTTCGTCACAATTATGAGGTATAGTCACTTTTAAAATATATATATATATATATTGTATGCATATGCATTCTGTATGTTGTATACAAAAATTATATAAATTTTATATTCGTTTTTGCTATAAAATATAAATAGTTTCTAGCGCGGGTCAAAATTTGATCAGAGAAATTCAGTATGCGGAGACAACTGTCATGAGTAACCTGCGAATCGAACTGAGCTGTCTGACCGAGGTCGAGCAGATCAATAAGGCCGAGGTCGAGCAGATTAGATAGATGTGACAACTAGTTTTGCTTTGGAATCTTCAAACGGAATATTCTACTGAATAAATAATTGTACTTTTCTGGGGATAACCCTTATAAAGGGGAGGGAGGACTTCTCTGAAACGGGAGGACTCTCTATCTTTAGATCTAGATAAAAAATACATCTCTCTAAGGAGATTAGAGAATTTGTTATCCCGCAATCCCTGTCAAATGTAAAAAGGGTCCTATGATTCTTGTATTAATCCATCATTCATCTTTATCAAATGAAAGAGAATCTACCTCACTCAAGATTGAGTGAATCTTCTCTGTTATTTATGTTTTATCGTCATTTAATGTTATTAAATGCAAGGTCTTTTTTATGCTATTACATCCGGCCATAACTACTGCCGACATTTATACTCAATTATATTTTTCTATTCATGTTATCCATCTCAGATCTAGAATTAATTATCGTTAACTAAGATTTACCCTCTATCTTCTTATTTAATTAGTTCAACAAAACGTCTCATACTTTTTGGTCAAACAATCATATTCTTTTTTATTACATGGTGTTCGACTTGCACATATTTTAACTAAGTTTATTGGGTATTTATATTATCTTTCATTATTTTGTACTTACTAACTCTCATTATTATAGATAACGAGTAACTTTATTTATTAAATTTTAAATCAATAAAAAGAAACTTCACTTGGGTGCGATGACTTTCGGCTCTGATAGCAATAGCTTACCGGTCAAGTCCACTATCTTCATCAGACACACGGCCACGCGTTTTTGTAACAAAGCCGTAGTTTAAACTCTTCTACTGTCATGTTCCTATTCGTTTATAATTTGACTAAGCGAGGTGTTTACTACTATATTTAAATGACATTAATTAGTTGGTCAAATTCAAACCTTCTATCAAACTAATTAGTTGGAATGATGAATTTTGGTGAGACAAAATGGAATTTTATGAAACTTTTCGACAAAGCACAGTGTAAATAGTAATATTAGAATTTCTACAAATTGAGAGGATTTTAGATGGTGGCGGAGGCAAGATCAAAGACGATATTCAAATATTACTAAATGTCAATTGAGAATCAAATTCATGACCTAAAACATATCTTGAATCCCGTTTGATATAGTAACGTTCCTTGTGTTAATACTTAATAGGATTCAGTACAATTGATACATACACATAAAAAAAAAAAAGTTTCACCTATCTAAAGCTGGTCGATCAATCCTCCTTTCTTTATCCCACCTTTAGACATCTTAGAATATATGTGATTGGAAAGAGGTGAGGAACGAACACATTGGTTTGACTGTTGGGATCCCAATCGGGCTGCATCAACGGTTATCTACTTTCTTTCTTTTTCCTACCTACCCTGTGAAGGGAAGTACAAAGGGAGCTGTTTAAAAGTTAAAGAGACTCGTACATTCACTATATGTCTGTAATTTCATACATAAAGAGGAAGATTAATTTTCTGGCAAGGAGGATTCAGTTTGACCAATGTGATTCCGCCACTGTTTAGGCCCATGTACATCAATTTTTAAGAAGAATTAAATTGAATAAGAGAAAAGAACTGAGTATATCCCTAACGACGTGAAAGAGGGAAGCCAATTCCATGACGTGTAGTAGGGAATGCAACAAACAGCAATGTGCAAATTACACCAACAGCCATAGGCAAAATTGCAAGAATCTCTTGAGTTTCTTGTGATGGAGAAGGATACAAACATTTGATCACATTTTGATCAAACGCCGCGACAGCGCCAAAAACAAGTATAGATAATAAGGCATGAAACACATCCAAAAATTTCAACTTATATTTTGTTGCTTCCTCAGAAGGAATGGTAATATTCGAGCCATCAATAATCCATAAACCTCTGAATGTGGCCAATCCATAACGAACTTTCCCTCTTTCGTCGCGAAAACTGTCCGTAAAATTAAGGAAAAAACAAGAGATTGCACAAAAGGCTAAAAGGCCTAATGTCATAGAATGGCTAATTGAGGAATGACATTGACCTTCATGTGTTATAACTGGTGACAATACTTGGAATGCAAGAACAGAACCTGAAGGTAAAAGATTGGCTAAAATGGCTGTTTTCTTGAACGTTTTTCGAATGACCTTTTGTGCTGGTGTTTTCTTTGGTTTTTCAACAATTTGTTCATCATCTAATAAGGGTATTTCCAATTGGTTTTCAGATGCTACAACATTTTCTGTTCCTAATTTCTTTGTGGCCTCCATCGTTACGTGTGTTGATTCTTGTAAAATTTTATTTTTAAGATTTTAATTCAATGTATGAAGATCAGTTTCGGGGATTAATTTATAAGTATATATAACGGAATGTCGAAGGGAAAAGGGAAATTTAATATGCTAAAAACTCTCTAAGACAAAGATTTATGATATAGGGTTCTGGTTCATTCGTTATTTGAAGGATATGGGTTTTTAGTAAAAGGTTTAAAGGCCAGAATTAATTCACGCCTTTATTTGACGTAAAAATTCACTTCCCTCATTTAGAATGTCAACGAGTTGGCTCGTAAGTTGTGGCTGATATAAAGTAACCAAATTGTTTCAATTGATTAAGCTTACCTTCATGTTACCAAATATAAGAGTTGGCCAACTTGTTTCGTTCAGGGAAGTTGCACAAAATATTTAAATTCTCTAACTAATATACATAAATTATACACTAATTATACATATATTACATATCTACCGATAATCATTTCAAGTTGACGGCTATACAATGTAAAAAATCCCTTCCTTTTCTTTTTAACGTCCCGAATAATGCCGATAATTTTTCAAGGGTACGGCTATACAAGGTAAAAATCCTTTCTTTTTCTTTTTAACGTCCCTAATAAATAAAAACATTGAGAATTCACTTTAAAAAACATGGCTTGAGTTGCCAACAGGCTCTACTTGAGACAATAATTAGGGAGGAAGAAACATATATGTGCGCATCAAAAACTCAGACTAAACACATTTAGAACTGGATATATGAAAGACGAGGCTTCCACATTTAATTTAGGTAATAAAGACAGCTGATAAAGGATGAAATGGAGAGCAGGCCTAGATATGATTTCTCTTTATAGCTTCAATTTTCATATTTATTCACCGAGGAACAACAGTTAAAAGAAGTGTATGACCTGGAAAGGAAAATTCGAAGTTGAAAAGAAAGATAGACTACGAGACCAAATTGCTATCTCAATCGCCAACAAGAGGCTATCTCCAATTCCCTATCTAAGAAATAGTCCCCAACTATTAACAAGCAGAGGAAGAAAATGCAATGGTGAAACGGCAAACCGTTTAGCCATGGTCGCTTCCTGGTTACTTTCTTCCGGTTGTCTCCAACTTCAAGCCCTGAAGGTTGAGCAACAAATCATCAGAACTCAAGTATACTTTGTTTGCTGCATTTGAAACGGTATGCGCATTATCTCTTGCTGCTTCAATTTTCCTGAGCGTGATAAACGCTGGATTGTTGGCAATAGCTTGACCGATCAGCTGCGCGCTCTTAGCCTCACCCTGCAGGAAGGAATTCAAGCATCATTAATCTTAATATTCCATGTAAAATGACAAGTTGAAGAAGTAACTGGAGATTAGATTAAAGAAAGAAGGATATGATATGGAAAATATTATGACCTGAGCTCTAATAATAGCACTTTGTTTATCCTGCTCTGCTTTTTCCACAATATACTTTGCTCTCTCAGCTTCTTGAGCAGCCACTTGCTTTGCTTCAATTGCAGTCGTGAATTCCTTTCCAAAAGTCAAGCTAGTTATGGACACATCATCTAGAGCGATGTTGAAGTTGGCTGCCCTTTCAGTTAAGATCTTCCGTATTTCTCTACTAACATTCTGCACAAGTACACAAGTTTAAGCAAAGATGGTGAAGAACCTTTAAAATTCCAATGAGTTTCTACGGCAGCCAAATAGAAAATTTGCAGCTATCCACCATAGTCCCCTACTTCAGAGAAGGAAGTGGAGCATATATCCAATATCAGAGCATTCCTCACATTTGGCGCCAACCACACCATACAGTACAGATGCAATATTACCAGTTATGACCTATAGCGCAATAACTACTTCTACCAATAGCTACATCAACACATTAGTAGGTATATGTCCTCTTGCACGTACCTCTCTCTGGGTGATGAGCTGGCTAGCATTGTACTGCGCAACCACTGCTTTCAAAGTTTCATGAATAATTGATGGCAGGACACGTTCATTATAATTTTCACCAAGAGTTCGGTAAATAGTGGGAAGTTGGTCTGGTACTGGACGCGTGAGAACCCGAAGTCCAATTTTAACCTGAAAATAATTAAGGAACAAGATATATTTTACAACCTGTCATTCTTATAACACAGAAACGCTCTGCTCCTAGGATTAAGGGAACATATGATGAACACCTTCTATCCCTCATAAGTTTGTACAGTCTTTACCAAATGTTACTTTTTTCCTCCAATCCCAAATCTTTTGGTTTCTCTTTCCTTTTTATATGTGGTAGTAGGGAACCAAGCAAGTGCTGGGAGAAGAATTTACCATCTGAAGGTCGCGACTGCCAGAAGTGCTTTCCACTAGATGTGGACGTGCACGAACGTCATATATGACAGGCCTTTCAAACCAGGGAATCATGAAGTGTGTCCCCTCTGGATAAACCTATTAATAAAATATCCAACATCATGTATCAAAAATGCATAAGGCACGTCGATAGTAGACGAAAAACAGGACTAAAGGTCATAAACTAGGATGTACAACATCAAATAACCACACTGGAGATAAAAGATATAATAAAGAGATGAGAATAACTTTAAAATATATAACTTGAACGTGCTTGAGGATACAACATAATTTGATTACTTTAGCACTTCAACCTCCTCCTTTTACATCTATATAGGTATGAAGAACAAGTATGACATCTAGAAAACCTCGAGTTCTACGAATTAATATGTCGTATTGAAAGACAAATTATTGGATTTTGGGATGAGATGTGTCCGGATAGAGCAAAAAGATATAGAAATACATATAGTTGACCCAACTACTCTGAGATTGAGGTGTAGGTGGTTGATTGATTGACTACTTAAATGTTCTTGATCATCACGGTATCAAAGAAATATGAACAACACATATTGATCTCTATCTCACAAAAACGAAAAAATCCAGAAGAAAGAATCCATCAAGCATATCCTAAACGAAATATTAAAGAAGCAACGCGATACTAGAAGAACTTCCTTAACCGCAGAAGGCAGTAAAATCCAGCTCTGACCTAACTAGATTTCTTAAACATAGATAGAGCTTCAGAGATGACTGTCCAGTGGATGCTAGCCCTCAGGTCAATCTAATATATGTACTGAAAAAAGGGTCCAAAAACCATCTTAGTCCAATAGGGAAGGGACAAAACATACCTTATCTTTAACACCAAGAATACGGTTGAAAACAATAGCACGATTCCCGCCGTCAACATTGTAGAGACTGTTAGCAACTCCATACACACCAAGACCAGCAACAACTCCCAACTTAATCAAAGCAGAAGCGGCACCACCAGCAGGCATCTTAGGAACCTTAACATTTTTGAGATCCATCTTGCTAATCCCTGAAAGTAAAGCCAATAATAGTCATCATTATAATCATTTAACAAAAGCCTGCTAATATGGAAAAGGAGTGATCCATGAGTATCCTAAAGAGCATTTGCAAGTAAGCCTACATCTCTTTTAATTAGTCAGCAGGTAATTCCATCACAGAAAGCTCCAACACAAAGGACTTGACAAAATTTACAGTTTTTACTCCGTGAATTATCCGTAAGATCTTTACTTACAGAAAATCCAAATTTGAAAGGATACTCTTCTAGTTTCATTATATGGCCATAAAAACACTTTGTATGCCACTTAATCTGTCTACCTTCTGACGGAATACGCGTAAGCAGTTCAACAAATCCAATCGATTCAAATAACAAGCAAGACCAATACAACAGTAAATTGTAGCAATGAGTCAATGACTACTTTTTTAACAAGATTGAACAATTGAATTGAGAAAATGTGTGGATGGCTTAATCTCATTTTTCACATTCAATTGTTTGTTAGTACTATTTCGTTGAAACTTATATGAAACACTCAAATACTTATCATGCACACTAAGATTCTAAGGGGTTAGTGGAAATAATTGATATATTTATCTTAACAAAAAAAGGTAACGAATTAATACTTCTATATCTGTAGCCTTAGCTCAAAGGACAATACGATAATACATGATCATCCAATTAACAAACTCAAGTACAAATTATATTTTACACTAAATGTAAGCAAAATCCAGAGAGACTATTCGTTTGCTCCGAAAAGAATCTAACAATTGTGCATGCTTACTCACAGACTCATAAATAAATGTACTGAATTGTCTAGAGAATATATAACAGAGTCAAAGACAAAAAGCAAACAGATAGCAGACATCATAAACACGCACAGGGTTTGATCCAAATTACGATTTAACACATAAAATTAGAATGGGCCTGAATATAGCAGAATGGATACAGATCATTCACATAATAGGACTCGACACAAATGCTCAGTTATTATAGCTACTTAAAAAAACATAAACTTATTTGTAACCCAGAATCATACCAAACAAAAAATTTATTTAAAACCCAGAATCATAAAAAAAGACAAAAATAAACTTATTTAAGTTATTTTTTCGTAAATTTACTCACTTGAAAATCAAATAAGAACTAAGAACACACCAAACTCCTGTAACTATAAGGTCCTTCACAATCGGTTTTTAGGAAAAACAAAAACTACATAAAAATACATAAAAGAATGTGTAGATTAAGAAAACCGAATTTTCAAATGAAGATTTTTTACCTGATCAAAATGCAGGGAAGGAATCTTCCAGAAAGTTCTTTTTAGAAGAAAAGGAACTGAAATGGGGTTTAAATGAAGCTTGGAGAAGGGGTTTATTAATAGTTTAGGGCTTTACAATTTATCTAATTCTAATTTATGGGGAAATTGTCAAATATGCCCGAGTACTATTGGAAATTAAGAACCTTTACTATTTGTTAGGTGTTTGGTTTAATATTATCCCACTGTTTAGAAAAAGTTGTGTTTTGTCGTTACGGAACTTAATTTGAAAGTAATTGTCATTGCACTTCAAAAAATCGAAGGCTCAATTCATTTCTTGTTATTACGCTCTAAAAAATAAGGGGACTATCTATATACGATTAAACGAATTTATCCAATTTTACTAATTAACCGAGACTAGGGGGATAGATCGAAGATCGGCCCCGTAGTAGATCAGACTGAGGCATGAGGACAAGGTACTGAATTCGGGATTCGAGGTACCTGTCGAGATCGAGACCGGTAAGGATCGAGACCAAATAGGGTAACATCGAGCAAGACCGAAGATAGCATAATAACAGAAAAGCGAGATACCCGTGACTGGTCGAAGCTCATGGCGAAAATCTCCGAACGAATCAAATCAAGAACGATTATTTAGCTAATCATGAGATTTACTATATAAAGGGAGGGGGGAGGGGTTTCTAATCATCTGTAAGACACATTATTCTCGTATATCAAAGCAATATAACACTCTCTTTCGGTTATACTCTTTTGTTCATCAGTTTGCTTTATAATTCATTACTCTAGTATCAGTCAGTTCGAGAGCATTCGAGGGCTGAATTATATTTCAACACTGGTTTGCTTTGCTTTATTGTCAATTTCTGTTATTAATCATCACATTTTCAATTGATATTAGGTGAAATCGTGTGTCCTTAAAACCACATTATAAGTTTAATTTTTAGCTGATTTTAAGGATAAACAGTGTGGTATTCACTTAAAATTGTCAAATGCTAGAATGAAGCCATTGAAGTGAGCTTCAACTTGTGCGAGAGAGATTGAGAGAGAACATTCTCGAAGCAACCATGGATCACTTCATTTTATGTAAAAAAAACCAAAATGAATGTATCTGTACAAGTCCCTATTTATAGACAATGAAGAAAGAAGAAGAAGAGTGACAGCTGGCAGTGAACTGCCCACTAACTACCTTAACTACCGTATAGTGCTCAATAAGTATACTTTGTATATGCAGTGTATATATATACATTATATATATTATATACGGTGCTCAATACCCCCCTCAAGTTGGAAGGGAGGAACTCACGCCCAACTTGTCAAGCAAAGTGGAATGCTTGATCCATGTGAGAGTCTTAGTAAAGATGTCAGCTAGCTGGTCAGAAGTAGGAACATAGTGCAATGAGATGAGTCCCTCTTGAAGTTTGTCACGTACGAAATGATAGTCAACTTCAATATGTTTGGTTCGTTCGTGAAAAACTGGATTCTTGGCTATGTGTAGAGCTGCTTGACTGTCACAGAATACTGGAATTGGGAGAGATATTGGGACTGATAGTTCTTCAAACAGTCTGGCTAACCACACGAGTTCACCAACCACTGCTCTAACTGATCGATACTCTGCTTCAGCTGAGGATAAGGCTATGGTGGACTGCTTCTTTGACTTCCAACTAACTGGACTTCCACCAAGTAGAATTAGATAACTACTGACAGATCTTCTAGACTCTGAGCAAGCAACCCAATCTGAATCACAGAAGGCACGAATGTTGTAATCTTTGTTCTTGGAAAGAAATATCCCCAAGTTTAGGTCACCTTTCAAGTATCTCAACACATAATAAGCATCATTTAAGTGAGTGTCTCTGGGACTCTGCATGTATTGACTGAGATGTTGCACACTGAAGGCTATATCAGGCCTTGTATTGGTGATGAAGTTCAACTTACCTACTAACTTCCTGTATTGAGTGGGATCTTCTAGCAGGTTCCCTTGATCAACTTTCAATTTGAGTGAGAGATCAAGGGGAGATGACAATGATGGTTGCTGCAAACAATCATATTCCTTCCGTAAGTCCATAGTGAACTTTCTCTGAGACATCAGTACCCCATTCTCTTTATACAACACCTCTATCCCCAGGAAGTAGTGCAAAAGTCCCAAGTCTTTGATCTTGAAAGTCTGGTCCAAAAATTCTTTTAGGGAATTGATTTTATCAAGATCATCTCCTGTGAGTATAACATCATCCACATATACTGCTACAAACACCAGTGTATTGTCCTTCTTCTTGTGAAACAAAGAGTAGTCCAATAGTGAGTGAGTGTAACCTTTTGAACATAGTACTTTTACAAGTTTTTCATACCACTATCGACTGGCTTGCTTCAAGCCATATAGAGATTTGTTCAGCTTGCACACTAAGTCTGGTTTTTCTATGACTAAACCAGGTGGTACTTCCATGTATACTTCCTCATGTAGATCTCCATGAAGGAAGGCATTATTTACATCTAGTTGGAATATTTCCAGCCCTTCTTAATTGCAGTACCTACAAGAGCTCTCACAGTGGTCATCTTTACCACTGGTGAGAAGGTTTCTGTATAGTCTATCCCAGCTTGTTGAGTGTAACCTTTAACAACCAATCTTGCTTTGAATCTTTCAATCCTTCCATCTGCCCTATGCTTGATCTTATACACCCACTTGCAACCTATGACTTTCTTTCCATCAGGAAGAGGAACTAGGTTCCAAGTGTGATTTGCATACAGTACATGGAATTCTTGGGTCATTGTTGCTTCCCAGGCAGGATTTGAGGCTGCTTATTCATATGAACAAGGCTCACACTCATGTGAGATGCTTTTTACCATTTGCTAACTCTCAGGATTCAATGTATGGAAGAAAAAAGGTTGTTCATTTGGTAAGAAGGCAGTGAAGGATGTGGATTGTGTGTCTGAGCTCTGGTTAGATGTGCATGGTTGCAGATTAGGGATTGAACTTACATAGTCCTTCAAATAAATAGGTGTTTTATGTGATCTAGCAGGCCTGCATGGTGCAGAACTCTGGTTTTCAGAAGAGCCAATAGGGTCAGAGGAGCTATGTGGAGGTGTTCAGTCTCTAAGTTTTCACTGTGATCCAAGGAACGGGTGAAGATTGGTTGTGGTTGTGTGAAATAGGCAAGTGACATTAGACTGTGGTGAGGTTCATGTGACACTGCAATGGAGTGGTGTCTAGATTCATGAGTGACATCAAATTCAGAAGGAAAAACTGAAACATTAGGAAGACTCCCTTGGACAGAAGGAAACTTTCCAGGACAAGATATGTCCTTGAAATTGAAAGACAGATGGAAAGGGAACACATTCTCATGAAAAACTATATCTCTTGACACATGTATCTTCCTTGTGACCAAACTTAGGACTTTGTAACCTTTTGAATTAGATGGATATCCCAAAAAGACATGAGGGGTTGCTCTTGGTTCAATCTTATCTTTATGATTTTTCAGTGTGGTGCAGAAGCATAAATAGCCAAAGCTTCTGAGATGGGAGTAGTTGGGCTTTATATTGTATAATAGTTCATGGGGACATTTTTTACCTATGAAGGTAGTCTATTTATCAGGTATGTTGAGGTGAGTATACATTCTCCCTAGTATTTTAGGGGCAATTTGGATTGCAAAAGTAGTGCTCTAGCTGTTTCAAGCAAGTATTTGTGTTTCCTTTCTACCACCCCATTTTGTTGGGGTGTGTAGGGGTAGGTTTTCTGGTGTATAATGCCCTTTGATTGAAAGAATGAGGTAGCCTCAAAACTAGTGAATTCCAGTCCATTATCAGTTCTTACGGACTTGATCTGAATTCCAAATTGGTTTTCTACCATAGTGAAGAAAGCTTTGATCACATATAGGGCATTGCTTTTGCTGCCTAAAAGGTGTGTCCAGGTAGATATGCTATAATCATCTACAAGGGTTATGAAGTATTTGTGGCCATCATGAGTAATTCATGATAAGGACCCCATAAGTCAATGTGTAGCAGCTCAAAAATCTTAGTTGAGACTGAGCTTTTCAGAGGAAAGGGTAATCTTGTTTGTCTGGCCATGGGGAATATGGGACACATGAAAGGTTATTTTGGAGCAAATTTGACTGGTAAAGTTGAGATACCTCTCATCTTTACAAAAGGTACATGTCCTAACCGATTGTGCCACAAGGAATCAACTGTATCCAGACCATTCACACACACATTCAGTACATATTGACCATTTCCTTTATTCAGTTGTGAACCATGATGAAATGTTGTATTTACATGTGAGTAATGTGAGGTGGAAGGATAGGACAAAGAGTTACAAGCAGTACTAGTGAAAGACTTTGAAAACTGAAAATACAAACCATCAATTGCTTTACCAATCTCTAGAGGCCTCTTCACTGAAGGGGCCTGCAGAATAAAGCAAGCAAATTTGGTAAATGCAACTATACAGTCAAGCTGGATTGTCAGGGAATGAACAGAAATCAGATTATATCTGAAACTAGGCACAAAAAGGACTTTTCTCAAAGTGAATTTGGGATAAGAACAACATCCCCAATGAGTGTCACCTTCACCTTATATCCATTTGGTAAGGTTACTAGGAAAGGGTAGACTAAGGTTTTGGTGTTGGTTAACAAGGATCTGTTGAAAGTCATGTGGTTTGTGGCACTAGAATCCACAATCCATGAGTCAGTATTTGGTTTAAAACAATCATATGAGTGATCACTATGTTCAACAGAATTGCAACAAGTCGCAGTACCTGCAAAGCTAACAACTCCACCAGCCAAGTTTGCATTTCCTGAGTTCTCCTTTGCATTTCCTGATTGGAAGTTTTCCAGTAGACTCAACAATTGTCCATACTGCTCCTTGGTCAGATTGTGCAAGTTTTGACCTTGTTCATGCAACATTCCTTCTTCTCTTCCTCCAGTGTTCATTCTGTCACCTGGCCCTCCAAATGACTCTTCGACATTCTCCTTTCCTTTGTTGAACTTGTTCAAGTACTGTGAGTTATTATTGGTCCTATTCATTCCTTGTGGGTGCCCACGGAGCTTGTAACACTTGTCTTTGGTATGTCCTAGTCTTTTGCAGTACTCAAAAAAAGTTCTAGGTCTATTAGGATTGTAATTTCCTCTGAAACCACCAGTTCCTGTAGAGTTTTGGTCATAATTTGTCTTGAAAGAGTTTACTCTTGTGCTTACATTTAGGGCAGTAGAGTCGACCATGACTTGACTCTGGGATTTGACTTCTCTCTGCCTTTCCTCCTGTATAAAAATGGAAAAAGCTTGTGCTATGCTAGGCAATGGGTTCATCATCAGTATGCTTCCCCTCACTACTGTGTACACATTATTCAGTCCCATGAGGAACTGAATTAACCTTCTATCTTGTTCACCCTTTTGCATGTTCGCCTTAGCTCCACATACACATTGACAACTGCATTGAGCATGAGCATACAACATGTTCAATTCTTCCCACAACCTTTTCATTTTTGTATAGTATCCAGTAAAATCGAGAGTCCCCTGGATTAAGTCACTAATTTCCTTTTGCAACTGATATAGCTTTGCTCCATTCGTTTGGTCATACCTATCTTCCAGCTCTTTCCAGAGTTCCTTGGCATCACTAACATATTGTAGGCTATCTGCCAGATCCTTAGAGAGTGAATTCAATATCCACGAGGTTACCATATCGTCACATCTTTCCCACTGATCAAAAAGTGCATCATCTGCATTTGGCCTTTTGCACTTTCCATTGATAAATCCTACCTTATTTTTCACAGACAAAGCTCGTAATACGCCTCTTTTCCCTGATCTATATCCAGAGCCATCGAAAGGAACTGGTACTAAAGTAGTATCTGCATTCTCTGATGGATGCATGTAAAGTGGACTTGTTGAATTCAATGGAGTGTTGACTGTGTCACACCTCTTTTTTTATACACCCCCAAGGGGGTATGGGAGTTTTTCCAATTAAAGTGACA
>ML400748.1:403-26868 GCA_005239525.1 Nicotiana knightiana | reverse complement strand
AGTATCCTACACGGTTAGGGTTCGCCCTAAACCTATAAATAGACTCCTAAAACACAATTAAAAAGAGAATTTTCATGGATCAACAGTAGACAAGAAGAAAATTCCATTGAAGTGCAAGAACACGATTTCTACAATCTAGTATTTCTTACTTTATATTTCAATTATGCAATTGTTTGTAGTTTTGTTTCGTTTAAACATGAGTAGCTAAGTTTTTAATCTAGGGTTTTGGTAGAACCCGTTGGGGATGAATTTCTTTTGATATTAATATATTTTGATTGATTATTCTCTATTTGTTCAACTACGTTCTTATTGTAGTTAATTGAATGGCCATCAATTAGCTGTGCCTATTTAGTATGTATCTACTTGAGAGAGAGTGCATATTTAGGTAATTGTTTGAACAACACCACTCCCAGAGTATAGACGAAAGTCATAACCGAGGGTTTAGAGGTTGGATTAGAGATAACGATACCTCGGGTGCAATCTAAAGTGAACTGTATTGCGATCTAGCTAGCGTAACTTGAGAGAGTGCGTCTAGTAAATTATCATAATTACTCGAGAGAGATTTATGGTAGATAGAGAGTTCATGATTGATAGAGACGATTAATTAAGCTATAAGAAGTATCGGAGAAAGAATTCACCAACGGGGGAAACCATAACCTTAGACCTTTAATATTATTGTTTACATTAAATTGTTAGTTAATTACTAGTTGATTATTTTGTTAGTAGAATTAGTTAACCAACACAAAGTGATAGTCAAAAGTGTTGAGAAACTTGATTAAACACCAGTTTAGTATTTCATAAACTCAATTGATACGTTCAATTCCTCGTGGGATCGACTTTGGGCTTAATACCCCAGATTTATATTTGCAACGCCCGTTTAGTCTTTATAGAAGACATAGTTGAGCGTGATCACTCAGCTTACCCTTCTTCCTAAACCTCATGAAGCCCTTCATGGACTGAGTTGTCTCCTGAATCACCTTCACCTTATCCAGGGCGTCCTGGACCAAATATGTACCCAACAATCGTGCCTCGCCCGGCTCAAACCATCCACTGGGGACCGGCATTGTCTACCATACAAAGCCTCATACGGCGCCATCTGAATGCTGGACTGGTAGCTGTTATTATAAGAAAACTCTGCAAGTGGAGAGTATCGGTCCCATGACCCTCCGAAATCCATCACACAGGCACAGAGCATATCGTCAAGAATCTGAATCATGCGCTCGGACTGCCCGTCCGTCTGAGGGTGAAAGGTTGTACTCAACTCTACCCTAGTGCCTAGCTCCTATTGAACGGCTCTCCAGAACCGTGAAATAAACTGTGTACCTCTGTCTGAGATGATAGATACTGGAATACCGTGGAGGCAAACAATCTCCCTGATATAAATCTCTGCCAACCTCTCGGAGGAGTATGTAGTCAACACAGGAATGAAATGGGCTGACTTAGTCAGCCGATCCAAAATCACCCAAATAGCATCGAGCTTCTTCAAAGTCTGAGGAAGTCCAACAACGAAGTCCATGGTGATCCGCTCCCACTTCCACTCCGGAAGCTCAATATGCTGAAGTAACCCTCCCGGTCTATGATGCTCATACTTGACTTGCTGACAGTTGAGACACTTGGCCACAAACTCCACTATATCCTTTTTCATCCTTCTCCACCAATAGCGTTGTCTCAGATCTTGGTACATTTTCGCGGTACCCGGATGAATGGAATACCGCGAGATATGGGCCTCCTACAGAATCAACTCCCGAAGCCCATCCACATCACACAAATCCGACCCTGCATCCTCATCACACCGTCATCTCCTATAGTCACATCCCTGGTGTCACCTCGCTGAACCCTGTCCTGAAGAACCAGAAGGTGGGGATCATCATACTGGCACTCTCGAAGGCGATCATAAAGAGAAGACCAAGCCACCACACAAGCTAAAACCCAGAAAGGCTCCGAAAGATTCAACCTCACGAACTGACTGGCTAAGGACTGAATATCTAAGGCTAAGGGCCTCTCAACTGCCGGAAGATATGCCAAACTCTCTCCCCGGCGACTCAAGGCGTCGGCCACCGCATTGGCCTTCCCCGGGTGGTATAATATAGTGATGTCATAGTCCTTTAGCAACTCCAACCATCTCCGCTGGCGCAAATTGAGGTCCTTCTGCTTGAATATGTGCTGCAAACTCCGGTGATTAGTGAAAATCTCACAGGGAACACAGTATAAATAATGACGCCATTCTTCAGGGCGTGAACAATCGCTGCCAACTCAAGATCATGAACTGGATAGTTCTTCTCATGCACCTTCAATTGTCTGGACGCGTAGGCAATCACCCTATCGTCATGCATCAACTCCGAGGTCAATCCTCAAAGCATCACAATAGACGGTATAGGACCCTGAACCCGTAGGCAATACCAACACTGGAGCTGAAGTCAGGGTTGTCTTGAGATTCTGAAAGCTCTCCTCACACTCCTCATTCCACTTGAACAGAGCACCCTTTTGAGTCAACCTGGTCATCGGTGTTGCAATGGATGAAAAACCCTCCACAAAACGGTGATAGTACCCAGCCAAACCAAGGAAACTGCGGATCTCCATAGCTGATGATGGTCTAGGCCAACTCTGCACCGCCCCCACCTTCTTCGGATCTACCCTCATCCCATCCCAAGACACTATGTGGCCAAGAATGCCACTGAGTCAAGATAGAACTCACATTTAGAGAATTTAGCATACAATCTCTTCTCCCTCAAAGTCTGAAGCACAGTCCTCAGATGCTGCTCATGATCTTCTTGTGATCGGGAATACACCAAGATGTCGTCAATAAACACAATGACGAAGGAATCAAGATAAGGCCGGAACACACTGTGCATCAAATTCATAAAAGCTGTTGGGGAATTGGTCAGCCTAAATGACATAACAAGGAACTAATAGTGTCCATATCTGGTCCTGAAGGCAATCTTCGGGATATCCGGCTCCCGAATCTTCAACTGATGATAGCTAGAACGCAAGTAAATCCTGGATAATACCCTGAAACCCTGTAGCTGGTCGAATAAATCATCAATGCGAGGAAAAGGATACTTGTTCTTTATGGTGACCTTGTTCAACTATTGATAATCAATACACATACGCATAGAACCATCATTTTTCTTCACAAACAATACTGGAGCACCCCAAAGTGATACACTAGGTCTGATGAAACCCTTATCAAACAACTCCTGTAACTGCTCCTTCAACTCAGGAGGAGCCATACGGTAAGGAGGGATAGAAATGGGCTGAGTGCCCGGCAAAAAATCAATGTCGAAGTCAATATCTCTGTCGGGCGGTATACCTGGAAGATCAGCTGGGAATACATCAGGAAAGTCCCTCACTACGAGAACTGACTCAACTGGAGGGGTATCAACACTGGCATCTCTCGCATAGGCCAAGTACACATCACACCCCTTCTCAACCATCCACTGAGCCTTAAGGAATGAAATGACCCTGCGGGGAGTATACTCTGAGGTACCTCTCCACTCAAATCTCGGCAATCCTGGCATAGCCAGCGTCACGGTCTTAGCATGACAATCAAGAATAGCATAATATGGCGACAACCAGTCCATGCCCAAGAGAACATNCACAACTAGAGAGTCTCCCACAGGAGTAGATACATAGACAGGGGAACTCAAAGAATCCCGAGATATCCCCAAATGTGGAGCAAAATAAGAGGACACATATGAATACGTAGAGCCTGGATCAAATAATACTGATGCATCCCTATGGCAGACGGGGACAATAACTGTGATTACTGAGTCTAAAGTAACAACCTCGGAACGGGCTGGAAGAGCATAGTATCTGGCCTGGCCTCCCCCTCTAGACCGAACTCTACCTCCCCGACCCCTACCTCGAGCTAGCTGAGGAGGTGGAACGGCAGCTGGGGTTGGAAGAATAGTCGGAGGACCCGGCGGAGCAGTGGAGGCTGATAAGACTGTGGAGGCGCACCCCTCCTGACCTTGGGGCAATCTCTAATCAAGTGACGAGTGTCACCACACTCAAAACAACCCCTCGGAGGACGCTGCAGCTGAGAATGAATAGGCGCTGCCCTGCTGGGCTGGCCGGAAATAGCACCTCGAACTGGAGGGATACTGGGTACTGGCGGTGCATAATAGAACTCTTAAGGTTTAGGAAGAGCTGGAATTCCACTGACTGTTGGAAGGGTTGAATGAACATGGCGACCCACAAAGCCCCTACCGTGACGTGCTGCTGGTGCACGAGCTCCTGAAAAATGGCCGGTCTCTCTAGACCTCTTGGCCTCCCTCTCCTCTCTGTCCCGGGCGAACATGCCCTCTACTCTCCTGGCAATACTCACTGCCTGCTGGTAAGTGATATCCATCTCCAACTCTCTGGCCATACTGGTCTGAATAGTAGGATGGAGTCCCTCGATGAAGCGGCGAACCCGCTCTCTGACTATGGAAACCAAGGCTGGGGCATGCCGAGCTAACTCACTGAAACAGACTGCATACTCCGACACAGTCATAGTACCCTGGCGCAGCTGCTCAAACTCCACGCGCCAAGTGTCCGGAGGCTCTGAGGGACATACTCTCGCAAAAACAAGTGTGAAAACTGAGTCCAAGTGAGTGAGGCTGCCTCGTCCAGACTACTCAGCTCATAGGCCCGCCACCACTGATATGCCGCTCCCCTCAGCTGGAAAGCGGTGAAGGAAACCCCACTGGTCTCCACAATGCCCATAGTGCGGAGTATACGATGACACTCCTCAAGAAATCCCAGAGCATCATCTGAAGCTAGTCCGCTGAAAGTAGGTGGATGGTACTTCTTGTACCTCTCGAGTCTAAGCTGCTCGGCCTCAGAAGTCGCTGCCCTAGCATCATGCTGAACTGGAGCCGCTGGGGGCATAGGAATATACTCTGGGGCCTGATCAACCTGGCCCCTTTGATCAGGAGTGCGGGCTGCGGGAGTCTGTGCCCCTCCCCCGGCCTGAGATGTAGCGGGAGCTATCGGAAATAGTCCAGCCTGCGCTAGAGTACTGAACATGCTCATGAACTGAGCGAAGGTCTCCTGCAAGGCTGGAGCAGCAATAGGGACCTCATATGCCGGATCTCCCGCTGGGGCTGCCATAGACTCCTCTGCCGCTGCTCTCCCCGGTGCTCGAGTTGCACTGCGCAGTCGTCCTCTAACCCCGGCCTCGGCCTCTGGCGGCTCTGGCAGGGGGCTCGGGTGCCTGATCGCCGGTCCTCCTAGTACGGGTCTTCACCATCTGTGTGAAAGAATAGAATAGAATTTTAGAATTTTTGATGTCAATAACTCGCACGAAAAAGGAAATCAAAGAAATATGATTGTTCCTAACAGTTACATAGACTCCCGAAGATAGATACGGACGTCTCCGCACCGATCCGCGAGACTCTCGGCTTGTGACTTGTGACTCCTATGAACCTAGACGCTCTGATACCAACTTGTCACGACCTGATTTTTCCTCCGAAGGCATCGTGATGGCACCTAGTCTCTACAACTAGATAAGCCTAATTGCGGAAACAAATATTAAATAAACGATATATAAATAAAGATGAAATGAGTGAGTCTACAATAAGCATCACCATTTGGCGCGTACAAAACACAACCTTTTCCCAAAACCCAGAATATCACTCTAGTCACAAGCTCTGTCTCAAAATAGCTCTATACCACGAGAGAGAGTTTACATGAAAAAAAAAAAGAAATCTATCTAAATCTAGAGTGGAAGGTGACTCGAAGGACTCTGCTGACGCGGCAAAATTACCTTTCGGTCTCCTAAAAGCTGTTGCTCGGACCCCTAGCCACGATACTGAGCGCTGGTACCTAGATCTGCACACGAAAAACATGTGCAGGAAAAGGGCATGAGTACACCACAAATTGGTACCTAGTAAGTTCCAATCCTAACCTGAGTCAAGTAGTGACGAGGTCAGGTTAAGGCTCTATTAGAATTTATTGTAAAACCAGTTTAAAATTTTGAATAGAGAGATATAATAAGCTGAGGCAAATCAGTAGAAACAATGAGCAAAAAGGAAATAATAACAGGGAGCGCTCGGCTTAGCACATCATATATCACAGTAATAAGTATGCAACGTAGTACAGGGGGAAAGCTCCCGGAATCTCGTCCATAGTCCCAATTTAAATATGCAATGCAGTACAGGGGGAAAGCTCCCGGAATCTCGTCCGTAGTTCCAATTTAAATATGCTATGCAGTACAGGGGGAAAGCTTCTGGAATCTCGTCTGTAGTCATAATTTAAATATGCAATGCAGTACAGCGGGAAATCTCCCGAAATCTCGTCTGTTGTCCCAATTTAAATATGCAATGCAGTACAAATACAGGATACAATTTTTTATTTAAACCGGTTCAGGAAAAGTCACAGGAAAAATATGGATAAACTACCTAAGCATGGTACATATAGTAATAACTAGGGAAAAATTCAAGTAAAATAGGTAGGCATGTTATTTCTTAATCTAAACTACATAGTCGATACATGAATCAGTGAAATATGAGTGAAATGATTTAAGTCATGGAGGATAAATGAATTTTTTGCAACAATGGCCCGTGTACGTACTCGTCACCTCATGCACACGGCGCCCAATCAACATAACAGTATTAAAACAGCCTAGGGGAAATCCCCAACACAGAGTTAGGCAAGCCACTTACCTCGACTGTGCTACTCAACTCAAAACCACGCTCTTGTCACGAGTATCCGACTCCGAATGGCCCAAATCTATTCAATTTGATTGCTTAATGTAAATATCACTTTAAGGAATCAAAATATCTAATAAGTTCGAAGCTAATACACGAAATTAGGAAAATCGCCCAAAAAGTCCCTCGGGCCCATGCCTCGGAATCGAGTGAAAGTTACAAATTTAGAACACCAATTCACTCACGAACTCACACGGACAAGAATCATCGAAAACCGACGACAAAATCCTATTAAATTCTCAGATTTTCTAATTAGGGAAACGTTTTCCCATTTGCATGATTTTCACCTAAATCCCTTAATTGCATGGAAGAAATGGCCATAGATTAATGATATACAAAGGGAATACCGTTAGGAATCATTACCTATGAAGCTTATCCTCAAAACGCACCCCAAATCGCCCACACCCGAGCTCCAATTGATATTTTTGAAGTTATGAAATTCAAGCCTTCGAATCTAATATATCTGCCCAGCGATTTCCGTACCTGCGCCCCCTTGGACAACACCTGCGGAATATCCATCGTAGGTGCGAAAACCCACTAAAAGGTCTGGGGCCGCACCTGCGGTCAATTGGCCGCATCTGCGGCTTAGCACCTGCGAAAAACCAACCGCACCTGCGAGGACTGGGTGACTTGGCCAAGTCCTCACCTGCGAGCCCCTCATCCGCACATGCGTGACCGCACCTGCGGAAGGTCCATCGCAGGTGCGAGACACCAAAACCAGCAATGGTTCAGTTGTTCTTCCAAGTTCTAAATTGACCCGTTGAGCATCCGAAACATCCCTGAGGCCCCCAGGACCTCAACCAAACTTACCAACCAGTCCTAATACCTTATTCAAACTTAGTTGAGGCTCCAAAGCACATCACATAACACCAAAATCACCAATTATACATGGATTCAAGCCTAAGAACTTATGAAATTTCCAAAATCTATAACTGATGCCGAAATACATCAAAACTAGTCCGAATGACCTCAAATTTTATACACATGTCACAAATGATACAACGGACCTATAGCCACTCTCGGAATTCCATTCCGAGCCCGATATCAAAATTCCACCTATCGGCCGAAATTGCCGAAACTCTAACTTTCGCCAATTCAAGCCTAAATCTACTACAGACCTCGAAAGTACACTCCAGGCACGCTCCTAACTCCGAAATCACCCAACGCAGCTAACGAAGTCGACGAAATCCCATTCCGGACCTGTTTTCCCACAGTTCCAACTATGGTTCAATTTCTAAGGCTTAAACTCACATAGAAGGACTATGTGTCCAAAAATCTCTGAATTTCACCACTCACAGTTCCAACAAGTCCCAAAAGCGGAAATAGACATGGGGAAAATAGTTATTAGGGGACCGGGGCACTAACTCTCAAAACGACCAACCGGATCGTTACATAATGACTCACATTCAATTTTATACGGATAGAGGCTTTCAAAGAATTCAACATTATCTGATTCCATTACTGTATTAACATGAATCTCAGGATTATCGGATTTAGGGACCAAAAACCGACATGATTTACTGTTTGTAGCATATCCAATGAAATCGAAATCTACAATTTTTGGTCTTATCTTAACCCTTTTAGGTAAAGGAACTTGTACCTTTGATAGACACCCCCACACTTTGAAATATTTCAAGTTGGGTTTTCTTCCTTTCCATTTTTCATATGGAATAGATTGCATTTTGTTGTGGGGTACTCTATTCGGTTAACTTTAAGGATATCTTCCCCCCACAAACTCTACGATAATCTGAAACTTATTAATAAAGAATTCATCATTTCCTTTAATGTCCGATTTTTCCTTTCCGCAATTATGTTGGATTGAGGTGTGTAAGGTGCAGTAGTTTGATGGATAATTTCATATTTCAAACATATTTCTGCAAACGGAGTTTCATATTCTCCACCTCTATCACTTCTAATCAGTTTGATTTTTTTATTCAATTGATTCTCCACCTCATTCTTGTATTGCTTAAATTCTTCAATTCCTTCATCCTTACTGTTAAGAAAATAAACATAACAATATCAAGTGCAATCGTCAATAAAAGTAATAAAATACTTTTTCCCACCTTGAGATGGTGTCGACTTCATATCGCAAATGTCAGTATGAATTAAGTCTAAAGGATTTGAATTTCTTTCAATGGACTTATAAGGATGTTTTACAAACTTAAATTCAACACATATTTGACATTTCCATTTATTATACTCAAATTTAGCCAATACTTCTAAATTAATTAATTTCCGCAAGGTTTTATAATTGACATGTCCTAAATGAATATGCCATAAATCATTTGACTCCAATAAACAAGAAGAAATTGAAATTTTATTTATTCTGTCAACAACCATTAGATTGAGTTTGAAAAGGCCCTCCGTAAGGTAGCATTTTCCAACATATATTTCATTCTTGCTTACAACAACTTTATCAGAAACAAAATACACATTTGAATCCATTCTTCACAAGTAAAGAAGTAGAAACTAAATTCTTCCTAATAGTAGGAACATGAAGAACGTTGTTGAGCATTAACACCTTGCCGGAAGTCATCTTCAGGAATATCTTCCCATAATCTTCAATCTTGGTTGTTGCATTCTTTCCCATGGAAATATCTTCTTTGGGACCAGCAGTAGAGTAAGTCGAAAATGTTTCTTTGACAGCACAAACATGTCGATTGGCTCTAGAGTCAATCCACCACTTCTTCGGATTTCCAACTAGGTTGCATTCCGAAAGCATTGCACAAAGATCATCAATGTCATCATTCTTCTCCACTATGTTGGCCTATCCCTTTTTCTTATCCTTTTTCGAGAGACGACAATCAGGGGCTTTTTGACCAACTCTTCCACAATTGTAGGAGTTGCCCTTTAATTTTCTTTTGTTCTGCTCCTTAGACTATCCAGAAGACCTCTTCCTCTTCTTACTTTTTGGAGCAGTCTCCTCAATGATATTAGCTCCCATGATCGTTGAATTTCCATGAGACTTTTTCTCGGCTATTTTTTTGTCTTCATCAATCTTGAGACGAATCACAAGATATTCCAACTTCATTTCTTGCGCTTGTGCTTAAGATAGTTCTTGAAATCTCTCCACGAAGGAGGCAACTTTTCAATCATTGCAGCCACTTGAAAAGCTTCATTCTTGACCATACCTTCAACAATAAGGTCGTGAAAAAATAAGTTGAAGCTCCTGAATTTGGGTTCCAACAGTTTTGTTGTCTATCATTTTATAGTCTAGAAACTTGGCAACCACGAACTTCTCCAAGCATGCATCTTCAGTCTTGTACTTCTTCTCAAGTGCGTCCCATACTTATTTTGAAGTATTCATCGCATTGTACACATTGTACAAGTCATCCTCTGAAGCGCTTAAGATATATACTTTGCAAAGAAAATCTACATGTTTCCATGCCTCAACAATCATGAATTTCTCGTTGTCCGGCTTGTCCGCAGCAGGTACTGGAGGCTCTTCACTAGTGAATTTCTGCATACCAAGTGTGGTAAGCCAGAAGAAAACCCTTTACTGCCATTCTTTGAAGTTGGCTCCAGATAATTTCCCTGGTTTCTCGACCGGAGGAACAATAGTGCGGCTTGATGAGGCTATCATCGTTGCAGCAACAGCCGCAAAAGGATTTTCGTTATCAATTGCCATTTCTCACTGTCAACAACAGAAGAATTCAATTAATGGTAAAACCAGAACAATAAACAATAATGTAATCAATAAACAGTACGTATGATAAATAAAAACCGAAGTTCTTATATATTATTTCACAGAAAACGATGAAGTTTTTTATTCTTCAAATCGTTTTCTGAATTACAATACTCTGATGAAGTTTTTATATCTTTAAATCAGAGTAGTAAAATTCAGAAGGAGTAGAAAACCACACAGGTTTTAATCTCCACAAACAAAATACAGAATATAATAATTAATTTCCTTAAGATTGTTATTCAATCTGTATTGCTGTAAAACCAATAAAACATTAAACTTTCTTAAATAAAACCAGAAACAGAAAGTTAGTACAACTAGTTTAACAAAATAAATTCTGGTAAAATAGTATAGAAATAAATTGATCCTACTAAAAGTACAGTATGTCCTTAAGAAAATTATTTCCCTCAAGTACCCAAGGTATTGGAATATTATCTTCCCAAGATAGAACGATTTAACTAACCAGCGTATTGGTACCAAAAACTCTTGTGAACGGCGAACCACTCAATGGTTGTAAAATACACTGAAAAATATTGTATAGAAGAAGAAGAAGGTAATCAGAAAATCTAGCAAGTAAAAATTCTGGGATTTAAGGCATATTTATAGCCCAAATGGCACTGTTGGAACAAGTGGAAAAAATTGCGGGAAAAAACAGAAAAACGGATTTAAAAATAATCCGGGAAAGAAACTGGAACGGATCAGATCGGATCGCGGGTTATGGGTTATTTCGGATTGAATTTTCGTTAATTAATTAAATAATTAAAATGAATTTTGTCCAAAAAAATTAATCAAATCGATCCAAATCCGCAGCCGAAACTGAAGCCGAGTCAAGCGACGACGACGACAACGACGCGAGGCTTGCCTTCTTCTTAACTCTTTAAGAGTTAGAAGAAGAGCAATTGTATATATACCCATCAAAAGTTTTTTCTTCCTCCAATATGAGACAATGTCCCTTTGCTAAGGAGGGAAACTCAAATATTTTATTTTTCCTCCATTTCTCATTTATCCTCTTTAAGCTACACTAAGCTTAAAAGAAGCTACACCACGGTTAAATCCCAACAAGGTTTGAGTGAGACAAATTTCATTCTTGGAATGAAGATTACTTGAACATGTGATGGAATTATCCTTACCAGCCACATTATGTTGAGAAAGTCTTAAAAAATATAATTTTATTGATTGCAAGCATGTTTTAACCCCTTTTGATTCAAGTGTTCACTTATTTCCTGTACAAAGTGACAATGATGTGATAAATCAAAAGGAATATGCTAGCTTAATTGGAATATTGAGAATATGTAACTGATTACACTTACTTTGAGATTGCATACACAGTAGGAATGCTTAGTAGGTTTACAAGAAAGCTATGTAATAAACACTGACATGCCATAAAAAGAGTTATGAGGTATTTACTTGGTAAAAAACTTATGGCTTATTTTATAAAAAATATCATATTGTACTTGAAGGCTTTTCTGATGCAGATTGGAACATTTTATCTTTGAGAGATGGTGCTATTTGTTGGAAATTAAAAAAAATAATTGCTAACTCTACCATGGAGGCTGAATTAATTGTTTTAGCTTCAGCTACCGAGGAAGCGAATTGGTTGAGAGATTTATTATTTCAAATTTCTTAATTGAAAAATCAATTCGTCCTATTTTAATTCATTGTGATAGCACCGCTGTTGTTGGTAGAGTACAAAACCATTATTACAATGGTAAATCCAGACCTACAAGGAGAAAATACAATATTGTGTGATGTTTGAAAAGTGGTAAAATTGATGTTGATTATGTGATAATTTTGCAGATCCACTAACCAAGGTCTTGGCAACAGAAAGGGTCTGGATTACATCGAGGGGGATGATATTGAAGCCCTTAAACTCATTAGTCATATATGAGAAAACCCAATCTGGGGACTAGAGATCTTATAACTAGGTTCAATGGGAAGAACGAATCATATGATGACTTGGTTGAAATGCACTATTATATTTATTATTGTTCCGTCCCTATGGTGTGAGTGCATTTATCCTGTAATGGTTTGTGAGGTTGAGTTTTATTAACTCTCAATGAAAATCTGTAGCTCGTATGAGTGAGGTGTTAGAGTTATAGGAGCACCCTTGACAGATTTCACCTATGTGAGTGTAGAAGTAGGCTGCTTCCTATGAGAATTGAGTTTGTTCTAAAAAACACTCATGAAAATCGGGATAACACAAGGTCGTAATGTGCTGACTAATAAAGCTCATGTCAACACCTTGATTATTATGTGTATGCAGTGATACTTTATTTCCCTAAAGCAGTCATAGTTTAAGTCTGAGACCACTACTGACTCTAGAGTAGAGATCGTTGTTTACTAAGTGGAGGTTCAATGCAGAGTACACCTTCATTATGCATAATAGTCTCTCTTCAACTGGTAAACTCTTTTATTTTAATATTAAAATGAGTGGGGAAATGTTGATGTTAGTGCATTTTAATATTAAAGTGCATTATTTCTTGTGAGATAGTGGTTATAAATTGGTAAGAAAGTGGTCATTATTTTAATGGAACTCATGAAATTATTAATGTCATGATCGACCACTAATTACCCACTAATGATTATATTTTATAAACAAAATCATGTTCTACAATTTTATTATCCCACTATCTTATTATTTATTTCATGAAAGAGATTCTACACCTATAAATAGTGGTGTTTTTTCCTTGTGTAATAAATGAAAAAAATATGGTAGTGAGAATGGGAAAAGTGTTATGATGTACATAAAAAGGTGTGGTTGGTATTGTGAAAGAGAGAGTTAAGAGAAAGAGAAAATCTAAATCTCCAACTTATTCTCTACAAAAGAGAATATTATTTTTGTTGAAGGAATGTGTTCATCTTGGTGGAGTTTTGGACTCAACAACTTGTCTAGAGTTTGTCGAGTTATACGACGTTGTCAGGCTGTTGTATCCTGGAGGGGACAAGTCAAGAGTATTATTGCTGGACCGATGAAGAAACTACTGCAGTAGGCTTGAATAGCAAGATATCCGCGTATATTTATTTATTTTTCTTCATCTCATTTTTCAACTGTATTTTCTTGTAATTTCATCAGCATTCTGTTTGTTTTCTTTCTCAATGCCCCATTACAGGTTTGTCTTCCTTTTCGCTTAATTTTCATAGAAATTCTAAATATGTTGTTTCTTTCTTTCTCCTGTTTTGGACTTAGCTTCTGGGTTCGTACCAAAGTTTTCCATTTCGATTCCAATTTGTCAGTGTCTTCTATGATTTTTGTCTTCTGGTGTGTTTTGTTACAATTTTACCTTTTTGAATTTGGTTGAGTATCTATTTATGTGAATTTTCTCTTACGCGATATATAATCCTTACGCAAATTCCTCTGCATGATGACATGTTATGCCGGCTTTCCTTTTCTAGCTTCTGCAATGGTTTGTTTATTTGGTATAGAGAGCGAAATGTGTTAGCATTATGCTTAGCAGTGCACCCAAGCTGTTTGTTAATATTCTTAAAACAATTGAATTTTTGTTTATTGTGTTTTTCTTAACTAAAAAAGAAGAAGAAGTAATAGTTGTGTTTCTTTTACAAGTTATATAAAGTTAAATAATTTAGTTCAATGTATTATTGTCAAATAAAATAAGTTCCTTTTATTCAATTAAATAGAAAGAGGAACTCACAAGGGATGGCCAGTGTAACACTGATAGTTTCCTTCTTTCTTCATTGCATGATTATAGTTATTCTTTTAATCATAAGACCTTGATGTTTCAGAATCAGCAAACAATAGAGTAAAGATATCTAGCTAATCCATCTAAGTTTTTTGGGGGAAAAATGAGTGAAAAAAATGAATAAGAAAAGAAGTTCAATATAATAAAATAGAAAGTTGAACTTTAGTGAACAGGAGGAGGATACATCAATAGTTAAATTACCCTGCAGCTTGCTTAAATATAAGACAAAAGCAAATAGGACAAACCTAAAAAATATAGTGGTTTTGATGAAAGTAGTTTGATAGGCTATCTCAAATGACTTCTAGATTTTTGATTGTAGAGTTAAGATCTTATTACTTGAAGGGACCACAGAACAACTGCCTAAATGGCAAAGAGAGTTTTAAGATATTTATAAGAGCTATAAGTTATGAAAATGATAAGAGCATCAGTCAATATTTGAGGACGAATGTTCTAAAGGTAAAATGATGTTACGTCTCGCAATAATACGTCGATGTTTCGTCCCGCAATATTATATTACGATGATGTTACGCCATGCAGTACTAATATTACGATGATGTTACGTTTTGCAGTATTAAATTACGACGATATTACACCCTGTAGTATTGTATGTTAAATTTGTCGTAAGGTAATTGACATCAGTCTAAGGAAAAAATTATTTGGAGATTATAAAGATTATGCTATTTCAAACAAGTGATGAGTAAATTCGTGAAGGTGAGAGGGGAAACAATTCAAAGAAAATGAATTTTCGTTCAATTTTGGCATGTTGGGATAAAATACGGCCCGAGCTAAAATACCCGATATTTATGAACTTGTATCATACAAGATACCACATGATTATGATATTAAGGTGTATAAAGTATTTTAAAGTTGAATAGTATTTTAAGTAAATTGAGATAATTCTAATTATATAGGTAATTGATCAATTATTAGATAATGAAATATTACCTAATTAACTATAAAATTATGGGATAAGATTAAATCCTCAAAAGAACGGGGCAGCACCCCAATCATATTTAAAGTGACTATTAAAGTTTTGCATAGATGTCACATTTCGAAAAATTTAGAGTGACTTAGTCATCCTTCAAGTGGGCCACACCCCCTTAAGATTTCCTACTATTAATGAAAGAGATTGTGCCTTTTACACATTGATGCTTTCGCTACTTCTGCTTCCATTATAGTGGGTATTATATGCAATAACACACCACATGATGACTAGCTAGTCTTATATTGTAAGCATTTGGTTGACGAACAAATCACAAGTATTGTTTAGCTCATTTACTGGGTAACAAAGAATTAAAGATCAAGAATAGAAAATTTCAGCCAATTCTTATAAATTATATGACAGCATCGTGAATTTTCTACAACAAAATTCATACCAGACTACTTAGTACTATAGCAACGTGAGATTTGTAATTATAAGGAAGCATGGTGCAATCTTTCTCAAGAATTTCATACGAAATTTTTCCTACTTCGATCTGTCGTTATAGTTGTCGCAATTGACGTATGTGAGAGGGATTGTCAAGAGAATCGACTCAGGTATATTAAGGCTATCCCTTATTTCTTTTTGGCATTATCTATACGACATGAACGAAATGAGAAAATACACAATTTTCATAAATAACTCTGTTCATAGAAATACTAGGGGTGTCTATATTCTTGATTCTCCAGGTGAATTATTATTATATCTTCTCTTCATGGGTCTCAGAAGAATACATATTTGATAACGTTTATCCGAAAGGCATATTGATTTTTATGGCATTTTGAAAAAAATCTTATTAACGTATTTCTTATGCATTTTATATATTTATATGTATATTGACCCATGACTAGATGCGTTATATACGCGTATACGTTGATGCTTTTCCCCACAGTGGTCGAGATGATATGATGGGATGCCCTCAGAGATCTGATGATGTTATGAAATATGTACTTATGCGCGACATGACATTCATACGCATATGCATGACACTATAATTATTTCATGATTTACGGAGTTATCCAGACTTACAGGTTGAGTCATTTACACTATAATTCTTCCATGTATGTTATGTACTTATTTATGTGCTTTACATACGGTGCATTATTCTTATTGACGTCCCTTTTGCCTGGGGAGGCTGTGTTTCATGCCTGCAGGTCCCGATAGACAGGTCGAGAGCCCTCCAAGTAGGCTATCAGCTCAGCGGAAGATGTTGGTGCGCTCCATTTGTTTCGGAGTTGCTTGTTTGGTTAGTATGATTTAGACATGTATTTTTTGGTATGTCGTGACTCTGTCCCGACCTTTATGAAAATTATTTATTCTTAGAGACTTGTAGACAGATGTCATGTACGTAAAAGATTGTATGGCCTTGTCGGCCTATGTTCAGTATACGAGTTGTTATTTCGGTCTTATAGGCCCGTATGTCTTATGTATAAGTTGGTATCACATGTTGTATTCTACTTATCTCATGGAAACCTTCCGCCTCAGTTATCTATGATAAGTATGACATGAAAAAATACGTTATGTTGGTACTCGGTTGAGTAAGGTACCGGTGCCCGTTGCGGCCCATAGGTTTGGGTCGTGACAAAAGTGCTCAATACCACTTTTGTCATGACCCAAATCGATAGGCCGCGACGGGAACCCGGTACTTTACTCAATCGAGTACCAACATAACGTATCTTTTCATGTCATACTATCTTAGATAACTGAGCCAGAAGGCTGCCGTGAGATAAGCAGAATACAACATGTGATACCCACTTATACATAAGACATACGGGCCTATAAGACAAAAATAACCACTCGTCTACTGAACATAGGTCGACAAGGCCATAAAATCTTTTACGTACATGACATCTGTCTACAAGCCTCTAAGAATACATAATTTTCATAAAGGTCGACAGAGTCCTGTCATACCAAACAATACACGTCTAAATCATACTAACCAAACAAGTAACTCTGAAGCAAATGGAGCGCACCAACATCTTCTGCTGAGTTGATAGCCTACTTGGAGGGCTCTCGACCTGTCTATTGGGACCTGCGGGCATGAAGCACAGCGTCCCCATGCAAAAGAGACACCAGTACAAATAATACCGAGTATGTAAGGAATGAAGATCAGTAACTAATAGGTATGAGAGAAACATGGAGTAAAAGACTCGACATGTAAGTCTGAATAACTCTGTTAATCATGAAATACTCATAGTGTCATGCATATGCATATGAATGTCATGTTGTGCGTAGATACATGTGTTCATAACATCATCAAGCCCCTGAGGGCATCCCATCACATCATCTCGGCCACTATGGACAAAATCATCAACGTATACCAGTTGATCAGGTGGTGGTGTGTATATAACGTCATAACCGTTTCCATATCCCATATACATATATATACATACATACATATATATATATATATATATATATATATATATATATATATATATATATATATATGTATGTATATATATATATGCGTATATAACGCCATCTGGTTATGGTCAATGTGTAGTATGCCTTTGAGATTGTCCCACAGTGTTATTGGAACGAAGTACAATATTACCTGGGCTTCCTTGGCGTTCCTTTGTGGATGGTAGAGTTGTATGATTTGTATTCCCGTATTGGCGCTTTCCTCGATTGAATTTGACTACTTTCCAGCCTTCCTCCTTGTTGTCATCTTCTGTTGTGCCTTGTTCAATTCCCACATATGCTTCATTTTGTTGGTGGTTGCTGAGCTTTTGAGCATGTATTTGAGACATGTCCCAACATTCCACAGTTGATACATAAGAGATTTTCTCCCTCATAGTGGATAGATTGTCTGTGTGAGCCAATTAGAATGTGGGATTGCACAGGTTGATCCAGAGGGAGTTCTACACATAATCGAGCGTAACGTTCACTTATCGTAGTGGATGTACACACATCAATTTTAAGCAACCTCCCAATTGAATTCCCAATCTTTTCTAATTTTTTTTGTCTTAAAACTCAGTGGCAATTGGGGTAATCGTATCCAGATAGCTGAGAAGTTGATCTTCTCCTTGGAATGGCTTCCATCTTATCACTGAAAGATAATATCCATTGATGAACCAAGGACCTTTATGAAGTGCTAGTTCTATATTTTCCCTTTTGGTGAATTTGATAATGAAGTAATATTCACCTAGGTCAATTAGTTTGATCTCCTCCGATGATTTCCACAGCTCTTGAATTTTGTTTCGTAGATAGTGGTATATCATACGTTTACCAAACAATTTCACAATAACTGCATGTTTCCACGATTCATAGATTCTTGTTTTGTCCTCGTCCATAAGGATGATCTGACTCAAGCCCATAATTGGCATCTCCTGAGTATCTGTTCCTCTTTCAATTTCCATGTTGTTATTTGTGGTGTAATCAATCGAATTTTGCATTGCTGTTGTAAAGGTCGTAGGATCGTTTGATATGAGCATCTCCTTGAAAGTAGGAGTATTGGATTTTATTGGATGAATTTTGGTGTTGAAATCCGCTGATGTCTGGTGGTTTTGACGGGATCAGTGTTGTAAGTGTGGTGGTTTCAGGATTCATGGTAGAGAGAATTTTTCCTGCCCACCATGGCCGATTTCAGCAGTTGAGAAATGCAAAAATTCTCTATGTAACATAGAAAATCCCATGTTGGGGCACACACAGAGCTGAAAAAATCAAATAAACTCTAGTGAACCCGGAATCAAATAATATTCTGACTATACTACTTTAAAAATTTAAAAGCGAAAGCATTACTTCATATATTGAAGCAAATTAAACATTGAATTTGGACTTCCATTGTAAGGAATCAACAACTCTGGATCGGCGAAAAGTTGGTTGATAAAATGATTAGTGCAGTGGCTCTTAATGGAGTGATGGTCAAGGTTAAATATAAGTTTGAAGATCCATCGAATAACTGCTTTCTTTCACGTTTCATATTTAATAATAATTGTTGGAAATTCCTTCCAATTAAAAACTCGGGTGGCTTAAGAGGAAGACTAGTCCTAAATTTTTGAACCCCAAACATATTTTTAATTGTGATTTTTTATCTTAAAAGTAGAAAAAAATAGTGTGTATTCTTTAACAATAGAAATATTTTACAACTCTCAATTAAGTTACTTAAATCTTCATATTTGTAAATAATACTTTTTATAATTAGATCCATGGTAACACATTGTAAATGTATGGCTAACATCTCAATAATTTAAATTTTTTTGTCAATGTAAATATCAGTGCTGCGTATTATATTTTGTAAGATAACTAAATTACAGATTAAAAAAAAGAAAAAAAAATCAATGTAAATATTAATAATATATTTTGTAATATTGTAAGCACGTAACTTTTGACCATTACTTTCAAGTTATTTTAGTGTTTTTTTTTTCAAAATTCTTTCTTTTTGGCTTTTCAAATATTTATTAAAGTTTGTTTTAATAGAATTTTAGTCCACTTTATTTTATTTTTAATATGAATTCGAAAATAAAAAGGAAAAAAAGGAGAAGAAAGTGGTCTCATAATTTACATCTTACTATATCGTACTACTTTAACCTAGTTATTACAATATTTGGGGAGAAAGGGAGTGCGTATCTTTTGTTACATAATGCATTAGCTGGAATGTAAATGATCCAAATTCATTGATCTATCCAAATATAGTGTTCTTTTTATGATTGAATTCATACAAATAATTTTTCTTACCTTATTTGCAATTAGGCACAATTAAATTGTGAACTTATCTGTTACTCATAATAAATGAGCTAATACCAAACAATTATTTAATCATTGAGACAACCCCGACCTTAAAATATCACAGATACAATTCATACTTCCACTTTCTCCCTCTAAATTTTTGCAATATATCTTCATAGCAAGAATGTATTCATCAATCAATGTTTCAACTCTTGCAATATTTCTTTTAGCATTTTTCTGTGCTACATCAGAGCTAGATTCACAAAAATTGCTCGACAAGGCTTGTGCTTGGGGTTCAACAGATTGGAATTCTTCGTTCTGTTTAGACGTTTTGAAATCAAGTCCTTTGATCATATCAGCAGAAGATCTGCTGCAACTAACACAATCAATCATCGAGACAGGACTAATAAACGCTATAAGAACACAAATATACATCGAAGAAAAGCTTAAAGGAAATATTACAGGAGTCGAATCAAAGTTAACCCTTGGCCAATGTCTCAACTTGTATGGTCAAATAATAGGTTTATATAAAAGTGCTTTGGTTAATGTTGAAAATCATAAGTTATATGATGTAGCAAGTTTTGAATTTTCAATAGCTGCCAATAATGCTGAGTATTGTCAAGGTTGGCTACTTCTTTCTGGAGATTCTGATGCTGATATTTCAAGCGAAAATAAATTTATTAAGTATCTTAGTTTGACAGGATATACTGTTGTGAATGATCTTATGATCTCGAAATGGCTTATCAAGAAGTAGGTTATTCTTATTGGTCCTTTTTAATATTTATTATCCTTGAAAAGAAATTATTACTCGAATATTTTTATTTTTTTCTTCGCAGCTTCCTCTGTATCATACCAGCAAACAATTTTAAAAAAAATCATTTGTTTTCTCTTTTTTCTTAACTTCTTTTTTTCGTATTCTTTAGTCATAACAAGTTAAACCATCATAAAAACTTAATTCACATACATTGTATGCAATAGATCTAATTTTCTAAAAAGGGAAAAAGTATATTAATTACTGAATAATTGGTGCAATAAAATGTTATATTCACTTGCATTGCGTTATTTTTCACGATTCATAAGCATGTGTGCATATACAGTGCACATGTAGGATAAAAGTCAAGACCGTATATAAAAAATTACTACACAATATCATACCAAGTATGAATTAAGATTGAGATATTCTTGATGTTTAATTGCACATAAGGAAGTACGGGTGTACAAAGGAAACTAACAAATCACACCAAGCCGATAATTCGAGTCAAATCAATAAAAAACCCGACTATGGTTCAGTTTGATCTGGTTTGGTGTTGGAAAAAAAAAATCGAACCATAATTGGTTTGTTTGGTTTTAACTAAAAAAAGACAAACCGAAACCAAACCAAACCAAACCCGACATTATATGTATAGAAGTTTTAATATATTTAATACATAAAAATATTTAGTGTAGCGTAATTTATAAATATTCCTTAAATTTTTTCATAATTTTATCTATTACCGTATTATTTCAAGTCTGGACGTATAATTTTTGAATGCTCCAATAATTTTTATAGTCCATAAATATTAGTACTCAAAGTAATCCCAAACAAAAATCAAATAATATTAGTGCTAATAAAAGACATTCAATTTAATTGTACTAGAATGAGAATAGCGTTAGGTATCCATTTTTTTTTATAATGTATAACTTATTCGTTTTATTGTTTAGTCATGTAAATAATAGTACTTATTCATCATACTTATTTTAACAACTTAGTAATTGTAGATTATGTTCATTTTCATTATGGCTTATTAATTATATTTATTATGCGATTTTATTGTCTTTAATTTTCGTACAATGCCATGGTTGATCTCACACTTTATGTTATTTTCTTGAAAAATACCTTATATAGTTTTGTCTTACTACGATTAAAGAAATATTTGGAGCCAAAATTCTACTATATTTTATGCTATGAAGACTTTATGAAAAAAAAATTCAAAAATTCGAGAGAAAACGAGACTAAAAGAATCCTACTTTTATTGGTTTGTTTTGGTATTTAAATTTAATAATCCGACATAACTAGTTTGGTTATTCGAACTAATCCGACCTATATACACCTTAATAGGAAGTATGTTGTTTATTGGCTAAAAAAAGTGAGGATCCTTTTGGAAATTATTAACTACGTAGAGCCCAAGCATCCAATTTGGAAATTGCAAATTTGTTACGTACGAAATAGTAGGGCCCACGCTTTCCTATTTCTTCTCGGACTCAAAATCATAATTCTCATAGGACTATGGTTTTACAATATAGAGCTTTGGCCACACGCTTTCATAATTTTCCTAGTTCTTGTCGGATTCAAAATCCTAACTATTATAGGATTATGGTTTATATAAAAGAGCATACAAATACATTAATCAGCCATGTTCTACTTCAAAATCAATCCATACAACAAAAAAATCACTCATTCTAAGAAATATGTCGGCTGCAGGAAGAACAATACTAAGACAATGGTCTAATGTTGCAAGAAATTCTTATGTGTGCGTGACTGGTTCAAAATCCGCTACTTACATGCTTAGACAAGAAAACAAGTGTACGCTTCATCTCAACAAAACCTCTCTTCACAAGGTTGGTTTGCCTCTTCAAGTTTCGGTAGTTGTAATGTTATGTCCTTCGTCATCACTTTCTACTACTTGTCGTAATCACATTCTTGAGCACAAAACCGAGCTTACGTTTTGGATTCCATACGATGAAATCTTCTCGGATGATGCTCGTGATATTATGTCGAAAATTATCTACCTGATGAATGTCCCTTTTTCCTTGGAGGATAACCTAAATTGGAGAGACACAAAACCATATGGTAAAATTGAGATAACTGCCATTTTGGAAAACAAGGACATGTTGATTTCCAAAATAGTGGACTCTGTTAGGGGCATGATGGATTCTCCAGCTTCGCCATACGACAAAGTTCATAGCTTCATCAAGTTGGAAATTTTGAAGGTCACTCGTTTACCCCAAATAGAATTCTTGAATATGCTTAACAATATTGAACCAAACCACAGTATTCAGGCACGGAGAAGGCTTCAAGGAATTATCGGTTCAAGACTCGAACAGCTTGATGCTTTGCAAAATAATTTAGGATTGCAGAAGATGAGATTTGTAAGTGAGGGTTCAAATCGTTTGGAGATGTGCTTGATTTGCATGGAAGACTTCTCAGTTGGCTCCACCCTTTTATCCTTCAAATCATGTTCTCATATATACCATGAAACATGTTTTCTTGAATGGCTTCTGAAAAATAGATCATGTCCTTATTGTCGCTCAGAATTAAAGTAGATTTGAAATCTTTGTAATTCATCTTCTTCTCAGCTTTATGTACATGTGCTACTATTACTGTTGTTGATTTGTTAAATGTTAAGGTGCATATTGAGTACAAGGCCTGATGACAAATGCTTTTCTTTATTGTTCTGTTTCTAATACTGCAATTCAGAGAAAACCCTCATTTTCATTATGTTTTTCAAGTATATGAGAAACATGAATCATGCTTCTGAACACGGATATACATACTTAACAACAGCAACAATGACCCAATATAGTTCTACAAGTAGGGTTTGGAGAGGGTAGTGTTACGGCCGGTTACGCAGACTTTACTCTGCCCGATGGGGTAGAGAGGCATATACATACTCCTAAGTCCTAAATATTATTCAACCATGAAGCACAAGCAGGATAATTCTTACCATCAAAGAATTCTTTACAAAATAGAAGAATGAATTCATACACAACACACGAATGTTACAAGATATAATCAGAAATTTGACAAGATCAGCTGGAGTTAGGTAATCAAATTGGGATATAGCTAGCTATGATGCATTGTATTTATTCAATTAGTATTATTCCAATTCCGCAAATAAATCCATATCATAGGAACAATATTTAAATTAACAGTAGATAATTGAAATCAATAAAACATAGTTAAAATGGACAAATTAACATTTCAATTTCCCTTGCTCTTCTGTTTCCTCTTGTTTTCTCCAATGCATTCAAATGCTGCTCCAATTTCAAAACCCAACGACAATACTAATGCCACCGCACTGCTTAACAAAGCTTGCTCACGGGCCAGCGATAAACCTTATTGCATGAATTATGTCAAGAACAATCCAAAGGTTATGGCAGCTACAACATCAAAACCCTTAGAGTTTGTACTTGCCATTATTCAGTCAGGTGCAGACCAAGCAAAAATTACTCATTCATATTTCTCCAAACCCAAAGGTCAGTCCACAAGCTATTGAGTTGGCTAGTGGACTGGAAAGGAGTGTCAAGAATATAAGAGATCAACAAGGCTATGCTTCTGATACAACAGATTATGATCTTAAGGTGAATCTTGACAAAGCAGCCAATTGTGGAAGAGCGTTAGAGTCGGTGCGAATTCACGATCCTGTTTAATGGGTGCGGACGCCATTTTGGTTGATGTAAAGCCTCCTAAAAAGCTGGACTAGTGCTAAACTATTTGTGTTCTTTATAGGAATACAAAAAGAAGAATAAATAATTACGAAATAAGGCAGAGGCACTTGACCACTGAATTATTAGATTAATTATTTTAATGATAATGAGATTCTCCCTTGAGGTGGGATATTCAACCTAATATTATTAAATTTAGATAAGAGAAATCACAATATTGTTTCTTGATATCTCAATTGGTCAAATTTAAAATCAAGTGTCTTCTTTCGATTAGATCAAAAGAACTACTTTCAGTGATGTATATTATTCAAGTTTTAAGACAAAAGAACTCCTTTAAATTTTCAGTGATCATCCTATGTACATAAATATATAAGGTGGAATTTATAGAGCTAAACCTTAGATGGATAATGATTCAAAAATATTATAAAACCAAATTGAAAAGATCAAATGAATCAAGATAGATTTTTTATTTTATTTTTAAGCCTCGTCTTAAAAAGACTTAAGAATATAACAGGGTAGAGCCAGAATTTGAAGTTTACAGGTTTACGATTTTAATCATTTTAAGTTATAGAATTCTAAATTCATAATTTATATAAATACGATAAAAACTTTAAGATAACTATAGAGTTTGAACCAAAATTATTGCGTGACCGAACACTTAGGGAACTGGCTCCGTCCGTGGGATACAATATAAAGTATCCCAAATCAGTTCAATGCTCATATCGTAAGTTCTTTTGTTTTCTTAGTTATATCTTACTCTTAAACATCCACACAAATCAGGGGTGGGCATAAAATTCGAAAAATCAAATTCCGAACTGGATCGAATTAATTTGGTATTTCAGTTTCGGTCTCTTTCGGTATTTCGGTCTAATTCGGTATTGCATTTTCGATATTTCGGTACGGTTCTCGTTATTATAATTTTAAAATTTCGGTATACCGAAATACCGAAATTGTAAAGTCATTTTTTTTGGACCCTACCTATATCACACTGCCCACCCAGTGCCCAGCCCCAAGCGACGCCCAAGCCCAAGTTTAATTCCCATTCTCGTCGCCCCCCAAGCCCAACTGCCCAAGCCCACTCTAAACTCTATAGATTAGGATTTAGGACATTACTCTTAGGTTAGGCCATTTTAGCAATAGCAAATTAGGTTAACAACGCAGTCTCTGTTTCACCTTCTTCACCCACGCTTTCACTCCCTCAGTCTCTCACAGACCACAGTCAGTCAGTCACGGAGTCACCATTTCCGTCTCCGATCTGGACGTTTGGCGTTGCCGCGTTGGTGATTCCGACTCCTCTCTCCTCACTCCTCACTCAATCATTGAATTATTTCGAAGCTCAACTTTCCGGCCAGGTTCATATGAATTTTCTATGATCTTTATTTTGTGATTGTTTGAGGTTTCTTTCTATATTTTGTAAATCCGGTCTCTAATTTTAAGTTTTGAACTTTAATTTCTATGTGGTCACTCTTCTCTAATGTTGCTTGAACAACATTAGAGAAAGTCTGACTGTCTGAGAAAGTCATTAGCTAGAAATCTGAGGGCTACAAGTAGACTAGGAACTGAACTTGCCTGTTCTTCCGTTTTATCATACGTGACCTCTTTGCTTTCATTTTGGACATGTACATAAATCCACCTAGTCTATTAAAATCCATTTTGTTTATTATGAATTGGAGCAACATTTCAATTAAGAGATGTGGACCGTGATGATCATAATAATTCCAAGTTCCAACAGTTCTTTTATTCTTCCTTTGTAATGTATCCTAAGCGTGGTAGTGGGTGGTATTCAAGGACAGATGTTGAGTTCAAACTTGGGAGATTTGTTGATTTTAAACCTGATATTGTTATGGAGCTGGTCAATGATCAAGAAAAGATGGCTAAGTTTGTGTCTGCTGCTACTAAGTTAAGACTCTTTTCGTTTGGTATACACAGTTGAATAATTGATAAACCGAATACTTAACCGAAACCGTACAGAACCAAAATAATAAATACTGAATCGTACCGAAATAATTTGATACGGTATTTGATATACACAATTAGTAAACCGAATACCGAAATACCGAACCGAAATTTTTAATACCGAATGCCCAACCTTAACACAAACCTATATATAACGTGATCTAGGTTATGTCGATGATGCGAGACTAAAATGCATAGTTTAACATGTGATATACCTTACATTTTATGCGCATTAATGATAAAATTACACTTATTATGTGCTTAATGGAGTTATTTTATGTGTAGGTGAAGTGGAGATGGAAACGGGGCTAAAAGGATGCAAATACGTCGAAAAATACGCGAAAGGAGGCACCCGGGCGATA
>ML400747.1:0-54231 GCA_005239525.1 Nicotiana knightiana | reverse complement strand
ATATATATATATATATATATATATATGGTGTTATAGGTCAATGTGCATGAATAAATGCATATGAAATACGTTAATAAAATCTCTCGGTACGTCACAAGGCCATTATGCCTCTGATTAATATCATGAAATAAATTTTACCAACTTACGTATTTTTGAGACCCATGAACAGATGATATAATAATAACTCACATAGGGAATCAAGAAGACACCCCTAGTATTTCTATGAATAAAGTCATTTATGAAAGTTGCATATTTGCTCGTTTCATTTGTATTATTTGGATCATGCCAAAAAGATAGAAGGGATAACCTTAACATACCTGGAGTAGGAAAAACTCCGTATAATATTCTTGACGATTGCACCGTACTCCTTTAGAACCGCAAAATTTTACGTTTCTACGATTCGAACAATTTTCGTTGGAAACCTTCGTAGATTGAATTTAGAACCCCAAAAATTGGATTGAATTTTGCTTCTATTCTTGAAGTCTTGAACGAATCAAGCTTCTGTTCTCCGAAGGATTAGGAACGAATTAAGCTTCTGTCTTTGGAAGCATTTTGAACTAGGAAATGGGGTATCTCTTGCTTTAAGATTTTGGGACGTTTTTGGTTCTTTCTTGTCCAAATGAATGGAACAAGACCTTTTACTTATTAAATTCCAATAATTCCTATAGACATCTAGGACTATACGACTACTTAGTCATTCATTAAATTCCAATAATTCCTAGATAGACACCTAGGACTATGTGACTACTTAGTCATTCTCTAGATTTGTGGCTTCTTGCCACGCTTTGGGGGTGTATTTTATTAAATTTTTATCCACGTATTAGTTAACTGGGTAATATTCTGTTATTCGGTAATTAATTAATTACCCGCATAATTTAAAAATTGCCTCAAATTACTTAAAATTCTACTTATTTTTAATATACTTTATACATCATACTATAATGGGAATGTGGTACCTTGTATGACACTAGTCCATAAATACCCAATACTTTAGCTCGGGCCATATTTTATCCCAACATAACAATCTTCGACGAAATTTATTTTCTTCGATTTACTTACCCTCTCACCTTCACGAATTTACTCATCACTTGTTTGAAATAGTATAATACTTATAATCCCAAAATAATCTCATTCCCGAACTTTCGTCGATTAACTTACGACGAAACTTTAATGTACGAAAATATGGGGTGTAACAAATAAGACAGAAAAGAAGGCAGAATAAAGTAAAAACAACAACTTGCAAGAATAAATACAGTACCCAGCGTACTTCACCAGTGCTCAACTATTACCAATCCTTAAGTGCAATTCAATACTACCGTACAACTAACACATTCAAAGAAAGAACATAAACATATAAATTATTGCGGCGCGCAACCCGATCTCACCGTACATATCATAATCCTCCCTTATTTCTTCTTGATAACATAATAACAGAATGTAAATAAAATGTTGCGGCGTGCAACCCGATCCCACCATATCATAATAATCACAATCACGGTTCACCCTTATTCATCCTCAATATATCACCTTTATTCTACCTGCTGCGGCGTGCAACCCGATCCCACCATATTCATATCATTTACACAGGAAGTATATAAGTTTCACAAATTAACACAAGACCCTTCTCAATACTTGAACTTCAGAACAAGGCAAATGAAAATCTTATACTCAATAAAACTCTACACAAGTAATACTACTCAGCGAGACCAATCCAGAATATCACTAAAACACAAATACGAACAACTTAAGCAAGTAATAGAAGGTAAAGAAACTACGGAATTATTCAGAAAGAAGAAACAACATCTAACAAGTAGCAATTAAGCATGGAAAATACAAGTAGGAATGTAACAATTAAAGCAGGGGAAAGAAACAATATAAGAAGGACGAGAGAGAAACAGACAAAACAGATAAATTTGCGGCGCATAAGTACTCGTTACCTCACATATACACCGCTCACATGATTTTCATATAGCAATTAAGACAAGGATTCCTAATCCCTCAAGTCAAAGTTAGGCACAACACTTACCTCGCTCCACATGCCACTTACTACTCAATTACCGTTTTCCCTCTAGATTCCACCTCCAAACCGCTCGTATCTAGCCACAATTAACTTAATAACATCAATTATTTCTAAATAAATTAATTACAATGCATAAGTTTAGGTTTCCCAAACTTTTCCCCCAAAAGTCAAAAATCGACCCCGAGCCCGCTTGGTCAAAACTTGAGGTTCAGACCAAAAGTCATTAACCCATTCACCCTCGAGCATGAATATGTAATTATTTTCGTAGTCCGACCCTAAATTGAGGTCTAAATCCCCAATTTACAAAAAACCCCAATTCTTCCAAAATCCCTAATTTTCTACCATGAAAGAACAAAGTTTAGGGCTAGAAATTTAATGGATGATGATTGAAATGGAAGAAAATGAGTTAGAGAGTACAAACCTATGAATTGGTGTTGAGTTTTCCCTTCAAAATCCCACCTAGGCCGAGCTCTAATGGAGATTTTATGAAAAATAGGTAAAATCCCGTTATTGAACTGTTTTAAGGTCTGGGCGTCAGGCCTTCTTCGCGTTCGCGATGCACAGCAGCCTGAAGGGCTTTCGCATTCGCGATGGATTGCACGCGTTCGTGATGGTTTGTTTCCCCGACCATTGCGTTCGTGAGCCTTGGCCCGCGTTCGCGTAAAACAACCCACTGATCCCCAACCCACCTCCAATACCGTACGCATTCGCGTCATGTCGGTCGCGTTCACGAAGAGCAGACCCCCAATGCTCCGCGTTCGCGACCATGTTCTCGCGTTCGCGTAGAACAAACCATCCCCCGGCCCAGCTCACACTTCGTGTTTGCGAGAGAGCCTTCGTGAACGCGAAGAAGGAAACCAGAAGGTACCTGAAGCTGCAGAAAAACCAGATTTCTAAGTCTAAAACTTCCCGTAACCTATCTGAAACTCACCCGAGCCCTCGGGGATCTAAACCAAACATGCACACAAGTCCTAAAACATCATATGAACTATATCGCGCGATCAAATAGCCAAAATAACACCTAAAACTATGAATTAAATACCAAATCGAATGAAGTTTTCAAGAAAGCTTTAAATTATTTATTTTCACAATCGAACGTCCGACTCATGTCAAATTAACTCTGTTTTTTACCAAACTTCACAGACAAGTCATAAATATTATATTAAACATGTACCAGGATCCGGAACCAAAATACAAGCCCAATATCAATAATGCCAAACATCAGTAGATTCTTAAAACCATTTAATTTTTCAGACTTTTAATTTTCAATAAAAATTTATATCTCGAGCTAGGGACCTCGGAATTCGACTCCGAGCATATGTATAGGTCCCATATTTCAATACGGACCTATCGGAACCGTCAAAATACGGGTCCAGGTCCGTTTACTAAAAATATTGACCGAAGTCAACTTAAATAAACTTTTAAGGCAAACATTCTTGTTTTTAACATATAAGCCTTCCAGGTCAATACCCGGACTACACATGCAAGCCGAGAAAGGATAAAATGAGATATTTAAGGATTCAGAATATAAAATTTAGTTCTAAAACATGAGATGACCTATCGGGTCATCACATATTTACTCTCCCTAGTCAAGTTTTAACTTAAATTATTCATATACAATTTACCAATCTAGAAGCCTATTCTTCCCCTCATTGATCACTCAGCTGTGTTATGATGCTGCGGTGCTACCGAACCCGACTGATGTTGAGAAGGACCCTGCCGTAGCAATCTATCCATTGCTTTGAAAAGGCCAAATGGCAAGAATAAGAAGAGAAGGATTGATGTGCTATCTTCTTCATTTGGGTAGTTTGATGAGTCTGCCGAGGGATCCGATGGTGCCTCCACAGCTAAAGCAGGATCACATGACCTCATGGACCCCCTTCCTTATGGGCCCCCCACTATGCACCACATTTCCCATCAGATTCGGCAGCTTGTCGCGGGTCTTCCCTCCGGTCCATCTGGTGAGGGAACTTCGACTGGGTCTGGTAAGAAGCCACCGACCTTGGATGATGTAATTTTGGAGCAAAAGGCAATCAAGAACAGATTAGAGGACATGAACCGGAGGCAAGGAAAACTTGAAAGGCGACATATTAAATTCAAGGAGCATGAAAAGAATAAAAGCAAGTTTCGGTCGAGGATGATGCACAAGCTGAGTTCACTATGTGGCTCACAGGATTCTGTGGATGATGATGAAGAGGATGTGGAGCTCAGATTTCCCAGTATCTCCAGTGACGAGTGATGCCATTCAGGGAGCACCTCCTTCATTTTACCTCAATGCAACACTTTGGGTTAGGGGTGGCTCATATTTTATCTATGTTGTAGAGCATCACATGGAGTATGACATTTTTTTGTGACTTGTATGGATTGGTTAGCATTTCTAGTTTATTGATAATATTTTGTAAGCATTTTCTTGTTGGCTTTTATTTTGATTCTTAGTTGTTTTTATTTTGGTTTTTTATCTTTCATAGTAGTATTAAGCATTTTTTTGTTTTTGTTTGTTGACTTTTATTTTTCTTGTTATTATTTGTGTTTATTTTTGTTTTTGTGTTGGTTTGATTATAGTAGTATTAATGAAACTCCTTGGTTTTTCTTCATACTACGGTTCTTTTCCAAGGAATTTAATTGTGTCGAACCGAGTGACTTTTCCCAATGATGGATGGCATGACAACTTTCTTAAGGGATGAGTCTTGTCTAGTTTTTTATTTAGAAAGTAAATAATTTTTTTTAGTAGATAGTTAGTAGCTAGTTGTGAATAAATTAGTTTTTGGGGTGTAATTTTGTGCCCATAAGCCAACTTGCGACTTGTTTGGTAGCGATATATTTTAAACTTAGGCATGTGAAGTTTTTGAAGAAAAAAAAAGATAAATATATATATATATATATATATATATATATATAATATAAAAATAAAAATGAGTGATTAAAAGTAATGTTCCTTGTTGTGATTTTTATATTCTAATTTTGGCTCTTTAATTCACTAAATAGCCTCTTAGGCTACATGTGACTTCCTCGAGTTTCATTGGTTTCAATTGGATTTTGGATTGTATTCCATTTGAGTTTTCATGTGCCATGTGTGGTGAGATTTAATTGTGATATTATTTTTCATCATTTGTAGTCTAGAACTTGCTCGGAATGTGCTTCAAGGAGAAATTTTAGATTAACTTTGTTTGAAAAATGATATTAGGCTTTCCTTGGACCATTTTTGTGCCTAACTTTCCTACCCATGAATATTTTCCCTAGTCAACCCTTTGGAGCCTTTTAAATTTTTCTTTGGCAACCATGTTACAAGCTTCTTATTGATTTTCTTGTGAAACCATACCTCCCTAAGTAATTTCAAGTATATAGGATAAAAGCCTAAGTTTGGGGATGGAGGTTGAAAAAGCTGTGATATGGAGGCTTCTCAAAAAGTGAAAAGTGTTATAAAAAAAAAGATTGAATTTGAAATGAAAAAAAAATATACATAAGAAAGTATGAATAAATGGAAGACTAGGTGATATATAAAAAAAAAGAGAAGAAGGGGGGGGGGGGGGGGGGGGGGGGGGGGATTCTTGAAGGAAGTGGAATTTGATTGTTGAAAAAGTGTAGTGCTTAGGGATGTTTTGAGTCACTCTTACCAAATTGTGCCCTACCTTACCCAAAAGCCTAAACTACAACCCTTTAAGTCCTATTTGATTTTGAACCAAGTATGTCTACATTAGTGGAGAAATACATGAAGGTCAAGCATATGGTACTACTTGTGTGCATTTGAATATCTTTGAGAGAGAGAGAGAGAGTTGAGTCTTTCCATTTGACATCTCATCTATGTTTTAAATTGCAATTATGAGTTTGGTATTCTCTCTTAAAGTGTGAGGGCACATGAAACTCGAGTTGTGAAACTAATCCCATTTTCAATTGGGAGGAATAAGCGAGGGAAGACAATTGTGATGGAGAGGAAAATTGTGAATCTTTAATGTCACGACTTGGTTGTTACTTTAGTTTATGTGTTGTTTAAGTTTTGAAAATGAAATAAAATGTGCAAAAAGTTAGTGATTCATATGCCTTGGATTAATTGTTGGTACCAACCGAAGTCATTAGATTGTGCTTGAATTAACCCTTTTTTGACTTGAAATGATATTTGATATGCCATTGAGCTTAAGTGATCATATTCTTGTGAGATGTTCTTAGTTCTTGAATTGCTTGAGGGCAAGCACTAGTTTAAGTTTGGGGGTTTGATAAGTTGGTATTTTACCAACTTATCTCCTCTTAATACTTAATCTTCTGTATAATTTTGTTGAGAATTAAGACATTTATTGATGATTATTGGTATATTTCAGGTGTCAAGTGATTTAGAGCTGATTGTGAAGAAATCGTGCAAAAACGAGTCAAAAAGGAGCTAAATTGGAAAATATATGTCTGCCAAATTTTTACTCTATGCGATCGCCAGTGAATTCATGCGATCGCATAAGTCCAGGTTGATGACACTGTGCGAACGCGTTGAGGGAAATTCAAACGCATAGGAAAAATAGACTGGTCAGCAGCTGGACGAATAGTCTATGTGAACACACAGCTTTGTATGCGATCGCATACCTTTGGGGGAGTGATTCTGTGAGATCGCGGGTGCACTGTTGCGAACGCACAATGTATTTTCTAGGCAGTTTCGTCATTTCACATTTTTATCCCCAAACCACTCTTATACACGACTTGGCAGATATTTTCTATATCTTTTGGCATTGTTTAAGCCTAGTTTTAGTAGAGAAGAAGAGAGAACACATTTGTGGAAGCTAGGGTTTGCACACACACTTCGGTTTTGAAGATTTCAAGCTTTTGGTTAAGGTTTTCTTACCCATTTATGTTTGTTTCTTCATTTTCTTGCTTTGTATTGAATATTGGCCAAATACATCGGCAGCCCCTTAAGGTTGTCCTCAGTTTTCACTTACACGTTCTATCCTAAGTCCGTCCCATTTGAACACTTCAACCATATCTCATGTGTGTCATTTAGACACAAAAAGCTGACATGGCAAGTCAAGTGTTCCTCACATTTTCCAGGCGCGTGAAATGGTCCAAAAAACAAACTCCTCACCCTTTTTCTCTTTTTTTCCTTTTTTATTTTATTTTTTCCTTCCTTTTCTTCCTCTCTTACCTCCTTCTTCGACGGAAATAAGTGTAGATATAACAGTTTTTTAATGTATAATTGAACATTGATTCACATGAATGAGACATACGGGAAATTACCTCAGCGGCTAAATATTCGAGAACAACGGCGAGATAGACAGGGGCACCAGCTCCAACACGTTCGCCATATTTTCCGGCTTTAAGTAAACCGGCAATTCTGCCAACAGGGAATTGGAGGCCATCCTTCTGAGATCTTGATGTCGATTTTGACATTTTTGGGGGATTGACCAGAGATGAGTGCAGACGTAAAAGCTTTGATAGACCTCTAAATCTTTGACAGACCTCCGACCAACTCCGACAAAGCTTTGACAGAACACCGGCAAAGCTTTGACAGACCTCCGGCAATTTCTACATGTGCTACTCACATCAGATCTGGGGAAGAAAACAAAGGAGGTGTAGAGTTTTTCAAAGACAAAGTAGGGGGGTCGTATGGGGAAGATGACGGAAGGAGGATAATCGGAGAAGATGACGAAGGGGTGGGGGTGGGGGGCTTGTTCTTTTTTATTTTAATTTAATTTAGTTAAGTTAAATCCACGCGTCCTTGCCTTATTGGTCACTTTGGCGTGTGAATTACACGCATCTTTTGTGTTTGACTGCCTATTAATTTTGTGTCTAAATGACACATATGAGATATGGTTGAAGTGTTCAAATGGAACAGACTTAAGATAGAATGTGTAAGTGAAAACTAAGGACAACTTTAAGGGGATACCGATGTATTTGGCCTTGAATATTTAAGTGTGTAGTAGTTATTTTCAACACTTGAATCTTGTTTATGGAAATATTCATATTTAAAGTGTGGATTAAATACCTTGTGCTTATGTATTGAATGATTTTTATGTACTTATGAAGTGAGTTATTGTTAANCCCATTAACTCCGAATTAATTTTGGAAAAGATAATTTGGGGTTGGGAAAGATTAATTAACAAGAACTTGAGGCTTTAACCCTCATTTTATAGATTCTACCTAGGGATAGGATTGAACTAGTTGTAGCCATATCCGGGTGTGCTTAATCTCTTAATTGGGTTAGGAATAATTCAATTAGAAAGTCTTGTTAGTCTTTGGTAAAAGCTAATTAAGAATTATTATCCGTGGCTAATTAACATAAACTCGCTCATATTTGTAGAATCATGAAATACATTGGATCGTTACTTGAGTGTAATTCCCGAAGCATTCATAGTTGTTGTCATTGATCATTTTACTTGCTTTCTAGGTTAGTTTATATTTTTGCATTTAGTTATAAACATTTTCAAAACCAAAATCTAAGTGTTTGGCACTGCGCGATAAGTGATAATTCTCTTACATTCTTAATCGCCTCCATATTGTTCTCTGTGGGATTCGACCCCAACCTTGTTGGGTTACTATATTTGACATCGATCGCTATACGCTATTTTAAGGTGTAATTTGAGTGTATCACTGAGGCAAGAAGGAAAGTCAAGGTCAAGATCGAAGAAGCTACTGCTGCACAGGGAATGACAAGGACCGACAGGGTCTATACACCTGAACACCTGGGGCAGAATCGAGCAAACAGGCTTCCAACAGGCCACCCATCATTGAGACATGCCCAGATGATCTTTGGAGGAAGGTTCAGGCCAAAGAATACTCATTCATCGATCAGTTGAACAAAATCCCAGCCCGGATATCCATTCTTTCATTGCTGCATATGTGCCCAATAACATCACTAGTGGGGAAATGGCCAACATGGTAGATCAAGTGCTAGAGAGTCATAATATCACTTTCCACGAGGACGAGCTACCTCCTGAAGGTCTAAGTCACAACAAAACACTGCACATCACTGTACAATGCGAGGACTACTTCATCACTAGGATTCTGATTGACAGAGGATCCAACCACAACATTTGTCCATTGACAACACTCAAGAAATTGGGTAAGGGGTTGTACGAGATAAGAGAAGGGTCGATGAATGTGAAAGTTTTTGATGGTTCTCAGAGGCCCACCATCAGTGAGATCAGTATTTGTCTGCAACTGGGACCTACGTGGTTCGAAGTCTATTTTCAGGTGATAGACATATCGGTGTCCTACAACCTGTTATTAGGACGGTCGTGGATACACGCCGTTGGAGCCGTGGCATCAACACTGCATCAGGCAGTAAATTTTGAATGGAACCACCAGAAAGTGATCATCCATGGGGATGGGAGCAACCCTACCGATAGTCGCCAGACCATTCCAGTGGTTGAAGGTAGAAGAAGGCTAGGTGGAGAAACCTACCACCATATCGAGCGGTTCAACGCAATAGGCAAAGACAAATGGTAGGACAGTAAGATAGCGAGCATGATGAACTGGAGAGGGTAGGAGCTTTGTAAAGAGCTCGGTAAGATTCTTCAAGAGATCTCCAAGCCAATACAGCTCAAGCGCCATGGCACCACTTTTGGGTTAGGATACAAATACACCTGGCAAGAGTTCAGGAACTGGTCTCCATCATGGCGCGGTCCTTATTACCCATTGGAATAGCCGATACCACATTTGGAGCAGACCTTTCAGCAGGCCGATGTTATATGAGGGTCAGAGGAAGAAGAAGCACTGGCAGCTTTGAAGAACCTATTCCTGGAAGATGATGATATGGACTGTTGCGTCATTTTTGAGAAGGAGGCGGAGGAAGGACCTTCCATCCATGTCGTGAGCAAAGGATCATCCCTTAAGAACTGAACTATCAGAACAGCCAGGGCCCGACGAGTCCCGGGCATTACTATTACTTGTCTTGATGAACCAATGACTGTGACATGCAATGAGACAACGTAACAAAAGGACCTCGATTCAGAAGAAGATGATGATATACCTGATGAAATTATCAGAGAAGTCAAGAATTTTGAGAACAGACCCAAATCCAACCTGGACGAGACTGAGGTAGTCAACCTGGGAGATTCAGAGAATGTCAGAGAAACTCGTATCAGCATCCATTTGTCATTGTCAGAGAAAGAGGAATACACACAGTTCTTGAAAGAGTATGAAGATATATTTGCATGGTCGTACGACGATATGATTGGTCTAAGCACATCCATTGTGGCTCACAAACTGCCAACCAATCCAATGTGTCTGCCGGTAAAGCAAAAGCTCAGAAAATTCAAGCCTGTCATGAATTTGAAAATCAAGGAGGAAGTTACCAAGCAAATCAACACCAAGTTTCTCAGGGTAATTGAGTATCTGACATGGTTAGCCAACATCGTGTCAGTACCCAATAAGGATGGGAAGGTCAGAGTCTGTGTCGACTATCGGGATCTCAACCGGTCTAGTCGGAAGGAGGATTTCCCATTACCAAACATACAAATCCTGATTGTCAATTGCACCAAGCATGAACTTCAGTCGTTCGTGGATTGCTTCACCGATTACCATCATATTTGGATGGATGAGGAGATGATGAGAAAATGGCTTTCATTACGCCGTGGGGGGTATACTTATATAAGATGATGTCGTTCGGCCTAAAGAACGTTGGGGCCACCTATATGAGAGCTATGATCACTATCTTCCACGATATGATACATAAAGAGATTGAGGTATATATGGATGATGTCATTATCAAGTCCAAGAAAGCCACCGACCACATAATAGATCTGAGGAAGTTCTTCAATAGGTTACAGAAATACAATCTGAAACTGAACCCCACAAAGTGTGCATTCGGGGTTCCTGCTGGAAAATTGCTCGGGTTCATTGTCAGCCGCCGAGGGATACAATTTGATCCGTCAAAGGTCAAAGCCATCCAAGAGTTATCGGCTCCGAGGAAAGAAAGATGTGATGAGTTTCCTAGGCCGCCTTAACTACATCAGCCGGTTCATAGCCCAATCCACGGTCATATGTGAACCAATCTTCAAGATGTTAAAGAAGGATGCTGCAAATAAATGGACCGAATATTGTCAAAAGCTTTCGAAAGAATTAAGGAATAATTGTCAACACTTCCAGTCTTGGTACCACCAGGACCAGGTAGACCCTTGCTACTCTACCTCGCAGTGTTAGATGGAGCTTCCGGCTGCATTCTGGGGCAGCACGATGAGACGGGGAGAAAAGAGAAGGCCATTTATTATCTAAGTAAGAAGTTCACTCCATACGAGGCTCGATATTCTCTATTAGAACGTACATGTTGTGCTCTAACTGGGTAGCACAGAAGCTGAGGTATTACTTATGTGCCTACACAACATATATCATATCAAGGATGGATCCTTTGAAGTACATCTTTCAGAAGCCCATGCCCAATGGCAAGCTGGGCAAGTGGCAAATCCTTCTGAGTGAGTTCGACATTGTCTATGTGACTCAGAAAGCACTCAAGGGACAAGCATTGGCAGACCATCTTGTTGAGAACCCCGTGGACGAAGAATACGAACCCCAGAAAATGTATTTTCCCGATGAAGAAGTATCATTCATAGGAGAAGACGTTGCAGAATCCTATGACGGTTGGAGAATGTTCTTTGATGGAGCGGAAAATTTCAAAGGAGTCGGCATTGGAGCCGTCCTGGTATCAGAAACCGGTCAACATTATCCGGTATCTGCTAAACTCAGATTCCCCTCCACCAACAATATGGCGGAATATGAAGCCTGCATCCTAGGGCTCAACATGGCCATTGACAAGAATGTTCATGAGCTGCTAGTAATTGGTGACTCAGATTTGCTAATACACCAAGTACAAGAAGAATGGGCTACTAAGAATTCCAAGATACTGTCGTATTTTCACCACGTGCAGGAATTGAGAAAGAGGTTCACGAAGACAGAATTTCGGCACGTCCCTAGAATTCAGAACGAGTTCGCCGATGCGTTGGCCACTCTGTCGTCCATGATACAACATCCAGATAAGAACTTCATTGACCCTATTCCGGTGAAGATCCATAGCCATCCATCCTACTGTGCCCATGTTGAAGAAGAAGCAGACATAAGAACATGGTTCCACGATATCAATGAGTATTTGGCAAAGGGAGAGTACCCAGAGCTTGCAAATCACATTCAGAAACGCATGCTTCGGACATTGTCCAACAACTTCTATTATAGTGGAGGAACCATGTATAGGAGAACTCCCAGTTTGGGATTATTGAGATGTATTTATGAAAAGGAAGCATCCAAACTACTGGAAGAGATACATGATGGGACCTGCGGCCCACATATGAACGATTTTTTTCCTGGCTAAGAAGATACTCAGGGCCGGTTAGTTCTGGATGACCATGGAAACGGACTACATCCAGTATGTCCGGAAATGATACCGATGTCAGGTACATGCAGATATGATAAAGGTACCTCCAAATGAGCTCAATGCAACAAGCTCGCCTTGGTCGTTCGCCACTTGGGAATGGACGCCATTGGACCGATCGAGCCTACCGCCTCTAATGGACACAGGTTCATCTTGGTAGCAATTGATTATTTCACTAAATGGGTTGAAGTAGCATCTTACAAAGCAATGACTAAGAAGGTCGTGGCAGACTTTGTCCGTGACCGTATTGTTCGTCGGTTTGGAGTTCCAGAATCAATCATCATCGATAATGGTTCCAATCTCAACAGTGACCTGATGAAAGCCATGTGTGAGACTTCCAAAATCAAGCACAAGAATTCTACAGCATATAGACCTCAGATGAATGGAGCTGTAGAAGTCGCCAACAAGAACATCAAGAAGATACTGAGGGAGATGATAGAAAAGCACAAGTAGTGGCATGTTAGTTCTGGATGACCATGGAAACGGACTACATCCAGTATGTCCGGAAATGATACCGATGTCAGGTACATGCAGATATGATAAAGGTACCTCCAAATGAGCTCAATGCAACAAGCTCGCCTTGGTCGTTCGCCACTTGGGAATGGACGCCATTGGACCGATCGAGCCTACCGCCTCTAATGGACACAGGTTCATCTTGGTAGCAATTGATTATTTCACTAAATGGGTTGAAGTAGCATCTTACAAAGCAATGACTAAGAAGGTCGTGGCAGACTTTGTCCGTGACCGTATTGTTCGTCGGTTTGGAGTTCCAGAATCAATCATCATCGATAATGGTTCCAATCTCAACAGTGACCTGATGAAAGCCATGTGTGAGACTTCCAAAATCAAGCACAAGAATTCTACAGCATATAGACCTCAGATGAATGGAGCTGTAGAAGTCGCCAACAAGAACATCAAGAAGATACTGAGGGAGATGATAGAAAAGCACAAGTAGTGGCATGAGAAGTTATCGTTTGCCTTACTAGGATATCGCACCACAGTCTATACATCAACTGGGAAACTCCTTACTTGTTGGTTTACGGTACGTAATTTGTTATTCCCACCGAAGTGGAGATTCCTTCCTTGAGAATCATACAAGAAGCTGAGCTCGGCGATGCAGAATGGGTGAGAGTCGTTATGAGAAACTAGCCCTCATAGACAGTAAAAGAATGAATGCAGTATGTCATGGGAAACTTTATCAGAATAGAATGACCAGAGCTTTCAACAAAAGAGTCAAGCCAAGACAGTTCGCACCGGGGAAGCTGGTGTTAAAGAAAATCTTTCCACATCAAGAGGAAGCCAAAGGGAAATCCTCTCCCAAATGGAAAGATTCATACATGGTTCACCGAGTCTTGATAGGAGGAGCACTCATACTTGCAGATATGGACGGAGAAGTTTGGCCAAAACCAATCAATTCGGATGCAGTCAAACACCATTATGTATAATCCTTTATGCTTTTATCAAATGATGTAAATTGAACTACTCCTGACTTGATTCCCGTTTAAGAGGGGATACGTAGGCAACCCTATGGGTTCGGTCATAATTCAATAAAAAAAATCCATTTTCCCCTCAATTGGAAACTGTGGCAGAATTTTGAGGAGGACCCTCAAAATTCCTAAGCAAGTTCAGTCGATCGCAGCATGCACAATAGTCAGAAGCGTCAACACATCAAGCTGGGGAAGGATTTTGAGTAGGACCCTCAAATTTCTGTAGCATGAGAGGTTGCAATGTCTTGAACCGTGTCACAGTCGTCGGTTCATCTATATTATTTTAAAATATATGTTTATACTATATCTTTACAAAATCATGCATACTTACTCTTGAAAATAGCTTTGTTTAGCAAACGCTACCCTGATGATATGAACAGGATCATCAGACCAAGTATACGAGTCAAGCAGTGCCAGCGGGGATACGAACCAACCTTCCCCATTTACGTAACTCACGATTTTTCTTTGGATGCAGAAATGAAGAATAAACACGCAGAGAAGTCACAACTTTCAACACAGTTGCAAAGACCAGATTTACTATCCACACAAAGAACGAACTTTTTCAAAGTCACGAAGACCATCGCACTTGCCGACATCTGCTATCAGCACAAACAAACAATGATCTGTAGTCACAATGCTCGCAACGATCGCCATACCGCAATCTACTACCAGCTAAGAAATCCTACTGTCATTTATTATTTAATCTTATGCATGAGGCTAAGCTTTGCCTCCATTCGCATAAGGCTAACTTTCTGCCTTCCATCTGCATAAGGCTAACTTTCAGCCTTTCTTTGCATAAGGCTAACTTTCTGCCTTCATTTGCATGAGACTAAGCTCTGTCTCCATTTTTCATGAGGTTAAGCTCTACCTCCATCTTCATAAGGCTAACTTTTTGCCTTCATCTACATAAGGCTAACTTCCTGCCTTCCTCTGCATAAGGCTATCTTTTTGCCTTCCTCTGCATAAGGCTAACTTTCTGCCTTCCTCTGCATAAGGCTACCTGTCTGCCTTTCTTTTGCATAAGGCTAAGCTCTGCCTTCATCTTGCATGGGACTAAGATCTGTCCCTATTTTGCATGAGGTTAAGCTCTACCTCCATTTGCATAAGGCTAATCTCTGCTTCATCCCTCATGAGGCTAAGCTCTGCCTCCAATTTACTTTTTCATCGAGACTAAGCGCTGTCTCTCAAGCATTATTTACTTCGCTTCTCTTTCGGGCTAAGATCTGACCTTCAAATCGCAAGACTAAGCTCTATCTTGTCAGCATCATACTATTGCATCTCATGGGCTGAAATATCGCCAACCTATCCAAAGGCGTCATTGTTCGGATGCACTATCCTCATGGCCCAAGAACACCATGTCATGGCCCAAGGATCTCTCAATCTCGCATATCATTATTCAAAGGCGTAATTGTTCGGAGGCACCATCATTATGGCCCGAGAACGTCATTTCATGGCCTGCGAATCTCTCATCAAACAATTCATGGCCCAGGACATCATGGTCTGAGGACGTCATTCCTAACCGTCTGAAGACAACATTCATAGTCCAACGGGAACTTGCATCATGTTTAAATTTGTGCACCGTATACGCTTGTATTTCTTTATTTGCAGGTAACCCGGCGAGCGACGGCTATCCTAGCAGGAGTGATCCCGCTCCAGTTCTCCCAACCATATCAAACCTAACCTCTTCCGTAAATCGTTCACTCATCCATCCCTAGACATTGTGTCTGTTATTGCAATGACTTCACCGGTATACTTCGACGATGACTCTGGAACTACATACGACCTGATTCCTGTAAAACCAGGGATATGTAGGCATCTTAGAAGCCAGGGTGCGGCCTAAATCTCTCAAACCGTTTCGCTCGGTCAAAATTGGCCATCATATCTTTACCCGACAAACTCTTTCATCCTTTCCGGGTAAAGAGGGGCAGCATTTGATACCCAATTTTTCCTCAAAATGTTTTTTAATTACATATATAGCCTCAAAATCATGTATTAATAGCAATTTGTATTTTTCCATAATTTTTCTATATTTTTATTAACTTATTTTAATTTATCCAGCATTTTATTTCCAATAAATAATTATAAATTGCATTAAAACTTATTTCAAAAGTATTTATTGATTTAATTTATTATTTAGGGTCCTACTAAGATCAAATTATTGCATAATCAGCCAAATTAGCACCTTTTGGCTATAATTGCAATAACTTTACAATTATAGCCCAATCATATGATTTTATACTATTTTTATCCAGTAATTAACCATTTGTATTTTTTAAATACTAAGTAATCATTTTAAATTATTTTCTAAGCATGAATCTCATTTTATACAATTATTAGCCATTTTATAAATTGTTTTATTTAATTTTAATTGGGTATTTAATAACTAGACACTTTTATTTTAATTGTTAGCCTAATTAAGACCTAACCCCAATCCAATTAAACAACCCAGGCCCCATTCATCAAATACCTGGCCCGACTTGTGTTTAATCTGGACCGTTGATCAATTTTGATCAACGACCCAGATTCACCCTTACCTAAATTAAACCCTAAAGACTACCCCCCTTCACTCTCATTACCTTTTATTTCTCTCTATCGTTCACTCTCTCATCTTTATCAAATGCTCTCTGCTAGAACCGTCATGGTTCTCACCGGTCGTCGACTTGCTGGTCATTATGGTGGTCCTACCACCCTCCTAACCCCATAGTTCTCCTTCCTACGCCGAGTATCACTGCCTTGAGGCCCTCAGAGGAACCAGGTGGCGGTTCACTCACCTCCCATGGTTTCTCATGCCATTCTTAGGTCGTCTATGAACGTCCGAGTAAGATTCTATTATTTTCGGCTAGAACCAGTGTTCTCTAAGTCGTGTCTTCTTCTCTTTGGGTTGTCTCTATGAAACCCTAACTACTAATCTCTGATTTTCTTAGATCTGTAATAGATATTGGCATATTATGAGCTATTTTGTTGTTTTCAAAGGTTTTTTTTGATCTTCCTAAAGTGACTCTTTATCTTAAAAACTAGGGTTCTTATCCCCTTTTCAAAAAATGCTTTTCTTTCTGTTTTTAGTACTATCCTATGATTTTCATCATGTTAAACGTTTATGTGAAGCTTTTCCCCTTTTGTCTGATTTATTTTTGTTAAAAAAACCCCAAAGTTCTTGGTGTTAATTTGTGGTTCTCAGTTTGTTTTCGATAATATGTTTACATGTTCTATTATGTTTACTGTGTTCTTATGAATACTCCGTGACTTTGTGATTTTGCTCCATGTTTTCCTATTAGGGTTTCTGACTCTTCACTTCTTCTGCCTATGTCGTGTTTACTCTGTCGATTCATACTGTTTTCTATATGAATCCCTAACTTTTATATGCTTTTACCCTACTCGTCTTCTTATGGTTCTGAAGTTTGTCTATTATATGTTTATTACACTTATTCTCATAAGGTTGTGCTAAATCGGTGCTATTTTTATTTTTGTGAATCCCTGAATCTTTGTGATTGATTCTTCACTGATTTTGCATAATATTCTCTACTGATTTTTGGGCATTTCCTTAACTAAGACATGCTGATTTCCTATTTCTCCTTGTTTGTATCATGCATATCCCGCTCATGTGGGATATTTTTCTTTGATTGATGTTGATTTCCTGTAATTAGAACCACACTCGAGGATCTCCTTACTGATTTCCAGAATTTAAATTATCTCTTGCCTTATTTTGTGGTTAATTATGCTCTCAAGTTGATTCTTAGACACTTTCCTTAATTAGAATATTCTGAAAAAAATCCAGTCCCAATTGCATGCTTTATACCTATATCACACTTATGCTATTTCCTTATGTGTTATAGTCAGTCTTATACGATTTTCTTTCCTTATTTTATCACTGTCTATTACCGTTTGAGTATGATTCATTAATTAAAGGAAGTCCTTATACTAATTGGATTCTAATTGGTATATACTTCTTTAATTACTGCTGAACTATTATTTTTACCTTATTTTTCTGCCTGTTTTAAAACTATAAATACCCTAGTCTTTCATTATCAAAAGACACGAACAGACATTGTTCAAAACTCTCTCTCACAATCACAAATACTCTCTTCTACTCTCCATGTTTACTTGCTATTACTATAAGTCAGCAGGCTGCAAGCCAAGGCTGATTATTCTAATCTATTGCTCTTCATTCTGTGTCTGCTATCTTCTACACTGGTATGTCCTGATTTCGATTCAAGTTCAAAAAACAATATGTTTCTTTTGGTACTTCAATTCATCATGTTTCTAGTATGTTTCTACTTATGGTTTTGTTGTGATGTTTGCACTTAACCTGTTTGCATTGTTGTTCACTTAGCATGTTATGCACTCCCCTCCCTTAGAACTCAATATGCTTATGTAATGATACCCCATTTTAGTATATTTTCACTATGATTCTGCTTTACTTAGGCTTCTCTGATTCCTGGCCTGAACTCTCTGTGCTAAAGCAAGTTGCACTTTATGATTGCTTTGTTCTTTGTAGTTCTGAAATACCTACTGTACCTTAACCCCTTAAATTCCCTTAGAAATTCCCTGATTTAATACCTATGTGCATCTCTGCCTACTATGTGCTTACCCCTATATGCTCTATACTTGTCCCCAATTCCTCATTACCCTGTTTGTGGTTGCTGAACTTGTCTTAGTTCTTGTTCTATCTGTGTTATTCTGATCTTGAGATGGGAATGTTGTTTGTTCTGATTGCTCTACTCTTTTCAAACTATTTTATTGAATAATGTCTTTTACTATTTTGCAACACTCATTTTTAAAACCAGTCTTTCTTGTTTAAGACTATTTTCTTACTCAAATCCTTTCAAAACTATGTCAAGCACTCTCACTCTACTCTTAGACCCTTAGGTCCTGCCCCTCTAATGTGTGACTGCTTAGGGATCCCTATCAGATCCCTCTGAACTCTTATGCATTAGAGCTGGCCCTTCCACACTGCACTTATTCAACTATGGTTATGGAATCTGGGTGTGATCACTGCCTGGGATCCCTTGAGGTCCTTAGGGAACTCTGACACACTCGGATTACGTGAAAGGCTGTACACCATTTGGCATTGGGAATTCTGGAAATCTGGGCCTATTGGTAGGCTCCCTATAGTATAACTTCTTATTTTCTCATCTACTTTGTAATTCATACAACAATGGTCTGTAATAATTTATTTGTAAACAAATACTGGGGATGTATAGTGAAAAGGGAAAGGGTAGATATACATGTTATAAACATCAAAGGGTAGAAACCATGCTCTTAGGTTTACATTTATTTTGTGCGCAATAGAATTCATGTTTAGGATTAATGTGTGCAAGGCATATCTTGCATTAGATACCATGATTCTTAGGTCCCATGCATACTGTTTCAGCATCTCGATTTGGTATTATCGTTTATCACTTAGAAATCCTATTCTAGGATAAACACATTAATGCACACTGCTACTCATGCCAATCATGTCTAATAATGTTGTAACCTTCGATGCATTTAGAAATCCTGCTTAGAAAATTTTGCGATCCTGTTGTGCCCTTAGAATCCTGCTTTTAGGAATTCTACATATAAATCATTTTGCCTTGTACGTGCATACTAGATATCATGTTTAGGGTTTCACCCATTCAACTACACCTAGTTAACTACTGATGCATAAAGGATGACATAAAAACAATTTTACTCTGTTTCTAAACAACTTGCAATAATCCTGTGTTTTGCAACACCTAGAACAACATGTTTAGGTAAAACAATTTGTAACAGTTTTCTTTAATAATTTTGGTAACTATTATATACTGTCCCACGCCTAGGCAAGCCTTAGGTGATTAAAATTGCTAAAACTGAAAATCTACCTCTTTGTGCATGCTAATGCTTAACAGGTTTAAAATCAGTAGGAAAATTGGTTAGGTCCCTGTTTCTGAGTTATAAAATAAATCTGCATATTTCTTATGTTCTGATACTCACCTAGATATCACGCCCTAAGATCCTGTTTAATAATACTTCCCCTATTTGTGTTTGAGTCGTGTTACTTATATGTATTACATGTGGAGGTAAACCTGGGCCTTTTATCTGCTCTTTCATGTACTATTTACTGAAGTCCTATGTGTTATTGCTTGTCGCCTTAGTATTTTCTCCTTTCCACATGTGGGTCTGTCTATAAACCGCCCATAAGTAGAGGTCCTAAACTCCTCCAGGGCCATTAAGAAGGGACAGGTAACATCACGCATAGAGGTCATTAAATAACATTCGCTTAATAACCGCTAAGGGGTGGAAGGGTAGATATAGATACGTTGACCGGTGCGCTAATGTCATGTGTAGCCCCTCTTTGAGGAGTGATTATCGAGCATTGTACTGATGTGATCCTATAGGATAAATAACCTAGGACTCCCCTTATCCCTTGCGTATGTGTTCAGATTGTAACTCTTTCAAAATCTTGCTTAGGCTTTAATATTTTCAAATGTACTTTCACATGTGTGCTTAGACTGCGAATTCTTTTAAAACCATTACTTGTTTAAACTTCAATTGCCTATTTGCTACTTGGTTAAATTCACAAAGTTGTTTGGCCGGGAACCATAGTTGTGGACTCTGAGGGGTGCCTAACACCTTCCCCTTGGAATAAATTTCAAGCCCTTACCCTATCTCTGGTTATCCAAATCTATGTATGTACATGACCCTTAGTAGGTGCCCTAACGCACCTTAATTCGTTAGGTGGCGACTCTTCGATTTCTTGCATACCCCTTTCCCAAAAGGAAACGAGTTGTCCCGATAATGTCAAGGCCCCGACTAATCCGAAAGGAGGAGTTGAAAAGGGGGCGCAACAAATACCAAAATCAATGTCCCTGTCAGGTGGCATGCCTGGCAGGTTTGCAGGGAATAAGTCTGGAAAATCACGGACCACAAGAACAGAATCAACATAAGGAGTCTCACCACTAACATCCCTCACAAAAGCCAAATAAGATACACATCCCTTCTCAACCATACGCTGAGCCTTCAAGTAAGAATTTACCCTGCTAGGCACATACTCAATAGACCAGCTCCACTCAACTCTCGGAACTCCGGGCATAGCCAAGGTCACAATCTTAGCGTGACAATCAAGAATAACATGACACGGGGATAACAAATACATTCCCAATATCACATCAAAATCAACCATGCTGAGTAACAAGTCCACTCGGGTCTCCAGACCCCTAATAGACACCACACACGACTGATACACACGGTCCACAACAATAGTATCGCCCACCGGAGTCGACACATGAATAGATGTAACTAAAGACTCACGGGGCATATCCAGAAAGTGAGAAAAATATGACAAAACATAAGAGTATGTGGAACCAGGGTCAAATAAATCCAAAGCATCTCTATGACAGACTAAGATAATACCTGTGATCACCGAATCAGAGGCCATGGCATCAGGACTAGCTGGAAGTGCATAGATACGCGGCTGACCTCCACCTGCTCGACCTCCCCCTCTAGGGCGGCCTCTAGCTAACTGACCACCACCCCTGGCTGCCTGGGTGGATGGTAAAGTGACTGGAGCTGAAGTTGAGGGCTGACCCCTCTGTTGAGACGAACTACTACGACGACGAGGACACTGCCTCCATACATGTCCAAACTCTTCACACTCAAAGCAACTCCCTGGATCTGGAGATGGAGACTGAAGGGAACCCCTGACACCAGGATAGCTACTGGATGAACCATGCATAAAAGAACCCTGGAATGACGATGCTCTGGAGGAACTCTAAGCTGGAAGGGCATAGAAGGAAGAACGACCAGGATGAGAGCTGCAGGGACCCTGCCCCGAAGATGCGCCACTATAAGCTGGGCGAACTGGCTGAGGAGGTCTAAATGGGCGACCTCTACTATGCTAAAACTGCCCTCTAGAAAGGGCACCACTGAAGCTACCTGATCCCCGAGGCCTCTTGGCCTCTCTCCTCTCGCTCCTGCCTGCGAACCGACTTAATATCCCGAGAAATGTCAACAACCTGCTCGAAGGTAGCACCAGACACTCTCTCCCTGTTCATAAAAATGTGGAGCTTGTAAGTGAGGCCATCTACAAACCTTATGATCCTCTCCCTATCAGTAGGGACTAACTCAGTAGCATGACGAGCCATCTCAGAAAACTGCATCTCGTACTGTGTAACTGATAACTCTCCCTAACGCAGCTGCTCGAACTGCCTGTGTTTCTCTTCCCTGTGGGATTGAGGAACATACTTCTCCAAAAAGATAGTGGAGAACTGCTTCCAGGTGAGGGGTGATGAACCAACAGGACTACGCCTCTCTAAAGACTCCCACCAAGTGAAAGCAGCACCAGAAAACTGAAATGTAGCAAATGAGACCCCACTGGTCTCCAGAATCTCAGCAGTACGAAGTGTCCTCTGACACTTATCCAGAAAACCCTGGGCATCCTCGCCCTCTGCATCGCTGAAATTTAGAGGCTGAAGTCTACTAAACCTCTCCAGCCTGCGCTGCTCATCCTTTGGCATAGCTGGAACCACATAGTCCTGAACTGGAGCAATCATATGGGTTGGGACTACCCCGGTGTCTGAAGGCCCTGTACAACCTGCTCAGGTGTCCGGGTAGCTGGAGTCTGAGTGCCTCCCTAGACCTGAGATCTAGCGACAGTAGTAGACACAGAAACTGCCTGAGCCAAGCTAGTACACACTGTCAAAATCTGAGTCAGGGTCTCCTAAAGACCCGGAATAACGATGGGCACTGCCGGTGCCTGAGCCTGTCCCGCTGGAGCACCCGCGGCAGGAACCTGATCCTGAATAGTACGGGGATCCACGAGTACTGTCCCGGCTGCTGCACGGGATGGTCCCCTACCCCTGCCACGACCTCGACCGCGGCCTCGACCTCTCGCTGGTCTAGCTGGTGTCTGGTCACCCTGATCAGTAGCGCGTGTCCTCACCATCTGTAAGAGCATGAAGCAACAGAAGTTTAGATTTCTCGAATCAATAGAATGGCACGACATAATTCAAGAAAATTGAGATTTTCCTAAGGGTTCTGCAGCCTCTCAAAGATAAGTACAGGCGTCTCTATACCGATCTGCAATACTCTACTAAACCTGCTCATGATCATTGAGTCCGATGTAACCTAGAGCTCTGATACCAACTTGTCACGACACCAAATCCTAGCCGGTCGTGATGGCGCCTATCGTGGAACTAGGCTAGCCAACTATCACATAATTACACATTTCCTTTTTGAAATTTCCCAAATCATTAATAACACTTCATAAAGTATATAATTCGCTAAATTTATACGTAAACAAAACAAGTTTAACAATCTACGACCATTCCCAAAATCTGGAGTCAACAGGTCACGAGCATGTAAGAATGATACCAATGGTACTACTGACATATTACAAAGTCTCAGAACGAAATGCTAAACACAAAATACGAAAAGGGAAATGGAGATGGTGTGAACGCTGGACAACTACCTCGATATCCCAACTCTGACTCTGTGCGGACAAAGATGGCTAACGCTCCGTACCAGCACCTGAATCTGCACACAGGGGTACATGGAGTAATGATGAGTATGCCAACTCAGTAATAATGAAAATAAATCAGGTCTGAACGGTAAGAAACACACAGTAACAAAACATCAATTCACAACAAGTAAAATATTAAGTTCTAACAGTGTATACATTTGGTCAAGATGTTTAAAACCAGTTTCAGTAAAAGCCTTTGAACAAGTATGATTTCCAATGTTTCTCTGTAAAATTCCCAAGAAACCTCAGTATAAAAATGAATGAATTATAATTAAATACTCAGGTAAAGTATCATCATAAGCTGCCCCTCGGGCCAAATCAACACTCAGTATCAGCCAATCAGCACCTCACAGTCACTCAGTATCAGTCACTCAGAACCTCACAATCACTCATCACTTAGCACTCGCACTCAGTATGTACCTGCACTCACTGGGGGTGTACAGACTCCGGAGGGGATCCTACAGCCCAAGCGCTATAACAAGCCAATCATGGCATCCATGACTCTGGCAATCGGTCCCTTACATATCCTAACAGTGTAACATGCTGCGGCGTGCAGCCTGATCCATCATATATCCTCACAATATTGGCTCTCAGCCTCACTCAGTCAGAAACTCTCAAATGCCACTCGGGAAATAAATAAACGGGGTTCTCGACCCAAAACTATATTTAATATCATGAAATAATATCAACAAGTCTGAACATTGAAAATAGTTTAACAAAAATGACTGAGTGTAAATCATAGTTACCACAGTGAGCAATATCATAAAAACAGCCCCCAAGGGGTCTAAACAGGTCGGCACGAGGCCCCAAACATAGCTTACAACCCAATTATATCAAAAACATAAAGATAATATTTATCATATGATTCAAAAGCAGTTTCGCAACTCAATAGTTGCTTCGGGAAGAACCAATTTCAAATTTCCCACTTAGTGCACGCCACACACTCGTTACCCAGTGTGTACGTCACTCCAAGACAGTGAAAATATGCTAAGTCCGGGGTTTCATACCCTCAGGACAAGATTTAAAGTCATTACTTACCTCAAACTAGCCCGACAAACTACTCCGCAATATTCTTGCCCCTCGAATCGGCTCCTGAATGCTCCGAATCTATCAAAATCACATTTATCATATCAAAATATGCTAGGGAGATGAAACCCAGTCGAAAAATATCAACATTAGGCACAATTCTCGAAATTGGCCAAACCCGACCCTCATGATCACATCTCGGAACTCGATAAAATTTATACCATAATGATCCTCATCCACTCACGAGTCTATACATATCAACAACACTGAAATCGGAGTCCAAATGACCCCTCAAATCCCCATTAGAAGGTTTCTTAATCTCAAGCCCTAATTACCTCTTTTTACACTGATTTTCCCCAAATTATCCCCACTAATTAGGCCTTTAATCACATATAATTGAGTTATGAAGTCAAGAATCTTACCTCCAAGTGATTTTCCTTTGGTTTCCTCAAAAATCCCTCTCAAAAGCTTCAATCTCGTTCAAAAATGGTGAAAAAATGAAGAAGGGTCGCAGGTTGGCTATTTAATACTGCCCAGGTATTTACTCACTACGATCGCAAAAATAGGCACGCGATCGCGAAGAACAAAATTCTGACCCACCAAAATAACACTACGCGATCGCAACAATCCCTACGCGATCGCGATTCATCCCGACACCAACTCACGCGATCGCAGACCTCACGACGCGATCGCGAAGAACAAACGGTCTCCCCCTCCACGCGCCCATTAACTCTACGCGATCGCACCAAGACCCATGCGACCTCACTGACCAAAGTTGCTAACCCTACATGATCACACTCCTACCCTCGCGTTCGCGATTCACAAAAATTTCCTGGCCTCAACTTACTCTACGCGATCGCAGCAATAACCATGCGATCGTGATTAAGGAACACCAGCTGCTGTAACACCAGAAAACAACACACTCCTTAAGACCAAAAATGCCCGTTTGAGCATCCGAAATACACCCGAGGCCCCCGGGACCTCAACCAAACTTACCAAAAATATCCCATAACATCATTCAAACTTAGTCGAGCCTTCAAAACGCCAAAACCAACGCAAAAACACCAAAATCACATCGAATTCAAGCCTATGAACTTTGAAATTTCTAAATTCCAACAACGATACCGAAATCATCCAAAACACCTCCGATTGACCTGAAAATTGGCACACATATCCAAAATGACGTTACGAACCTGCTCCAACTTTCGGAATTCCATTTTGACCCCAATAGCCTATTTTTCACTGCCGACCGGAATTCGCCAAAAACTAACTTTCGCCAATTCAAGCCAAATTCTACACCGGACATCGAAAATACATTCCGAACACACTCCTAAGTCTCAAATCACCTAATGAGGCTATCCGAGCCATAAAATTCGCATTCCGAGATTGTTTACCAAGAAGTCAACTTCCAGTTGACTTTTCCAACTACAAGGCTACCTTAAGAGACTAAGTGTCTCAATTCTCACCACAACCACTCCGAACCCAAACCATCTGACTCCAACACATCATAAATAGTATAACCAATACATGAAAAGGCAAAAACAAGAATAATAGTGTGAATTCTATGGAACGATCGGCCGGGTCGTTACAAGTGACAAACATGAGAATATTACGATACCTTGACATCATCCCCCATATGTACTGCTCTGACGGTTTGCAAGCCAAGATTATGGAATTGTTAATTATTGAGAAGTTTTCTAATTAATCTTAAAAATAAAAAGAATTTAAATTTATGTTGTGGTCAAAATACATTTTGTTTAACTAAGATAATTTTATTCCCTTTATATTTGATCATGTGGTTGTTCATGAAAAAGATCAATGTGAACTTTCATTAAACTTCAGGAAAAAATAACTGATTATTATAAAGTAGTATATCATGAATGGCTCAAGGTTGAGTCCACTTAGACTTATTATGCACCGTTATCATTGATAATATTTCGTATCAAAATTCTCTTATTTTTATGATAGTGTTTACTATGTTAAACTTTCTAAAGTTTGAATTTATAGCTATGTAAAATTATATTTAATTCCCTGAAGTGAATTAGACAATTTGTGATAAATGTTATATAATGATAAGATCGTGGGTTCAAGTCCCAACGCGCCATGAGGGTAAGACATAAGGTTTTGAGTCCTGATGCTCCATGATTGTAGGAGTTGGGTTCGTGTCTCAATTAAATATGGCCTAACATGCCTTTATATAGGTAAGACATTGGGTTTGAGTCCCGATACACCATATTGATGATATAATGATGACTAATGAAAATAATGTATTTTTCATGGGAAAAAAAGCATGAAACTTGTCCCACTTGATTTACTCCATTCTTAAAGTGAATGTGATGATGCATAAGAAGTCTAAATAAAGACAAGTGGTTGACCAATGAACGTGGGCTTGCCAAAGATCAAAGAATAATAGTCATCATTATGGTAATTGCAAAAAGGAGAACAATAAGGGTTCTCGAAATAATACTTCAAAGATGAAGGAATATGTATCAATGTGGTCTGTTAATACGAGACACGTTCACATGATTATAGTCCATTCCATGAAAGTATGACTTGTGATAAGCATTGTAAATGCAGACTCATTTCCTGAAAGTGAATGTGAAAATATATATGTGATTCAAATTATGCATAAATATATTTATGCATGGTTGGATAAATATCACAAGTCACCTATAAGGGAGGTTTTAGAGAAATAAAGATAATGAATATTACAATATGGTTACATGAATATGTCATTGTTCGCGTACATGTGGTATGCCAAAAATATTTTTCGTGCCTTATAAAAGTTATTAAAGGCAAAAGTAAAGCAAGAAATGATTTTGCTTACGATGATTTTGACCATGACAATTATTATGGTATGATTTTCTTCGTGAAGGATATATTCACCATATGGATGGTGTGCAAAAGATTTTGTAGTACAAAATCAATTATGAGCTCCAGAAGAGCGAATTTGTTACTATACGTATGAATAAAATTGTTCTTGACATTAATATTATAGTAAGTCTCAAAAGAAACTTTCTAAGTTTCAAATGTATTATCCAAAGTGGTTGGAATATTGAGACTATAAATGAATGGAAGATTGATTATCTTCATATTACTATAACATACCGAGTAAATATGAAAGGTTACCCGATTTTCTTCTATTTGTACAACAGATGTATAAGCATGATGATGGAATCATATGCCAGAAATAAACTCGAGGTTTACTGTAACAAATATTAGTTGGCATGAACGATCGGTCATCCCGGTTAAATTATGATGCGAAAATTGATTGAGAATTCACATCGGCATATATTGAAGAAATAGAAGATTCTTCAAGAATTCTCTTGTGTTGTTTATTCTCATGATGTACCAGTTAAGGTTGGGGTTGAATCTCTTGATTTCTGGAATGAATAAAAGGTGATATATATATATATATACACACACACACACACACACACACACACCAGTCACCTGCCATGTGGACCGTTTACTATTATATGATTTTAATAGATGCATCTACTGTACGGTCACATGTGCGTTTGTCATAAACTTGCAATTTGGAATTGCAATGTTTCTTGCCCAAATTATTAGAGCATTGTTCCAGAATATAAATTATGATGATTTATCTTGATAATACTGGTTTAAATCCAACTTGGTTTAGCATATATTGTATGCCTCCAATTATACCTAAACCATTGATTATGAGATGTATTATTTAATATACAACAACACTTGTACGTATCTAGCCAAGTTATGATAAATTCTCACTATCATAATCGGTTCAGGTTCAGGAACCTAAAAATCTATCTAGAAATATGGATGTGCTATATTATTTAATTGCTCCATCACAATGCACAAAGATGGGTCCCCCAAAAAAAGTTGGGGATATGTGTTGGTGATCCCAGCATTAGGGGGAGAAAATGGGCAGCTGAAAAACTGATATGTGGAATGAATTATTATGAATACATTTAGATCCTCGTACAAGAAAATATGAACTTGAAGTTCAAGTGATAATTCATTTGTAAAATATTGTCAGACGCATTTGCTAACCCGGCTAAAATGTCATATTTCAGCTGCTAATGCTCCAAATAGAATAATGTCCATGATGGACAGAGTTTATGGCGCGCATGAAGCGTAATAGACTAATTGGTTCCAAGGATACATCTCCTTGAAGAAGGAGAGGAGCAAATGTTCAAGATGGTCATAATAAGGAGGCAGTGCTTTATAAGAGCACCATGACATAACACTTTATAAGACCTCACGGAAGAGGCTCAGGTACCCAAAAATAATGAGATCTCGATAAGTTATGTCTTTATTGTGTGATGATGGAACCCATGTAAAATGATCATCGACGATATTGTTGATAAAATATAACGTTCAATATTTTTAATATTGACGAGGATTTTGAGCTCAAATATGTCATGAAATTTGGACAGATAAATGATTGGTCAATAAAAAATACGCAATCAAAATTGACTTTACTTGGAAAACGTGAAGTTTTGGACTGATAGTCTCAACACCTGAAAGTATAAAGCCAGTGGAGTGACACAAGATTTTACGTAAATGTCCTGGCATTGATTATATGGAAACATGTTCCCTTTTGGTGGATACAATTGCTTTTAGATTTTAGTCTGGAAATACCTGATAAATTTGATATGCGTATATAAAAATCATTGAAGGATTTAAATTGTCTGAAGCATATTAAGGTTCCCAAGAAATTCATTAAATAAAGCTTCAGCAAATCCTTATGTGTATTAGAGCAATCATGGCCTACATGATTTATTTTTGTGTCTATTGCAATTGGTGCACTGCATATCTTGCTAGACCCATGAGTATAACAATATGCTAGCGAGATATAATTTAATTCATATATAAAGATACTGGAATACTATTAGGATTATGTTGCAAAAGGAATCTTTGATATAAATTTGTTTATTATAATAAATATTGTCAAGGTTTTGTTGGTTATGCAGATGCAGATATTTTCTGAAGATTGTTCTTCAAACAATCTATTTTTATGTGGGGGTACTGCCATATTATAAATTCATAAGGCAGACAATTGTTGATACTTATTCAAGTCATGTCAAATACTAGCAACTGATAAAGCAAGTGACTCAACACACAACATATGTGTGATTTTTCTTTGAAGAGAATATTTCAATAATAGTGAAGACGATGATGCTCGCTTATCTCAATTGAAAGAATGATATATTGAAGGAGACGTGATAAAGCATATATTTCATCAAAGTTCTTTATGAGACACAATCTTCACCGAACAGAGAAATAGATGTTCAACATATTTGTTCGCTTGATAATTTGGCGGAATAATTCACTAAGACATTGACTATCTCAACATTGTAGATGTTGTTATACAAGCTTGAAATTCGTCGTCTCCGGAAAATAAAGTGATGTTTTCATCAGGGGGAGACAAATACGCGTTGTACTCTTTTTTCCTTGGCTAAGGTTTTATCCAACTGAGTTTTCCTTGCAAGGTTTTTAATGAGGCAGCAAGTAATGCGCATTACAAGATATGTGTACTCTTTTTCCTTCACTCAGATTTTTTCCTACAAGTAAGGATTTAACGAGGCACATTATCCATGTACATCCAAGGGGGAGTGTTATAAATAATTATCTATTGGTGGATGTCCGTAACTCATAAAAGAGTAATACCCACTACTATTCTCCATTATCTCCATAACTCTCATTACTCCAATACTTATGGAGTTATGGTTGTAACTCTCATACCTCCATAACCTCCCCATGATCTTCCTCCATGATCTAAAATGTCTAATGTCATGTTTATGACTTTTTTTTGTATACCTCTATGTAATACTATAAATAGAGGATGAAGTGATATTGTACACACTTGAATATATAGAATAAATAAGATAGTTCTCTCTTCCTCTCTACATTTCTTGTCTATTTTCTTGTTTCATATTATTATTTTGAGCTTAGTTTTTAACTCCCACATAATTAAGAATTATCTCAAATTACTTATAATACTACTCACTTTTAACACACATTATACACCTCACTATCATGGACATGTGGTACCTTGTATGGTACTAGTCCATAAATACCGGGTATTTTAGCTCGGACCGTATTTTATCACAATATGACAAACCTCGGCGAAATTTATTTTCTTTGATTTACTTACCCTCTCACCTTCACGAATTTACTCATCACTTGTTTGAAATAACATAATACTTATAATCCCAAAATAATCTCATTCCCGAACTTACGTTGATTAACTTACGACGGAACTAAACGTATGAAAACATGAGGTGTAACACTATCTATGTTTTGCATATTGTATTTTAAATTGTTGATTTGTTAATTTTATATGCTAAAAGTAAAGGTAAAACATTGAATCTATATATATATATACTATATTAAAAGCACGAAGGACTTTAGCGAAATGTCGTGCGCCCACTTTATCCTTAAATAAATTTTATATTGGACACAATTGTAATTTAAGTTACATCCCTAATATTTAAGATATTTAAATCACCTAAACTTTTGGTTAATAAATATTTTCTTATTAAATTAAATAAGAACTCCTAATCTTTAGCCTTTACTCGTTACAGCATATTAATTAAATGAAAGACATGAGTATATCATCCGATTGAATACAATTAATTAAATAATATTTACCTAGAATGAAATACTAGAATTTTATTTAAAACCAACCTCTTTCCTTTTATTTCAAACTTATCTCGATCATAAAAAGGTTATATTCTGAAGTCCCTCAAGTTTTATATTAAATATTATAAGAAACACTTCATTTAATAGTTATTTAATTATTTTTTAATATTTAACAGCTTAAAATTAATTAAAAAATTTACTTATTAATTTGTTTTCATATTTGAAACATGTAGAAAGTTATAATATTTGTAACTTTATTAAATTCCACTTTGTATAAGTCTTACACTTAAATCATATATAAATGATAAAAAATATAGATGTAGGAAAAATAAAATGATTCAAAAAAGAAGAGGTACAGGTTCTTGAACAATAACATAGATAGTTCACTTTTTAAAAATATACAACTACTGCACAAATTTATTCAATATTATACTGTTAACATTTTAAAAGTTTTAAATGCACTATTACAATTATGCGGAATGTTGAGCACAAAATAACAAGATAATTTATGAGATCTTTTAATTTTTAATCTGAGATATATTTAGCTAAATATGATTGGATCCATTAGCTAGCTTTCAATTGTAGATTCTCTTACTAGCCCGCTTTATTTTTTTTAATGTTTTTTTTTGCTTATTAGTGTACATTGATTTTATTTATTTAAAGTTCGTAGATTATTAGTTGCATGTGTTATATGTTGTAAGTTGTATTCCCCAAGATTATTTAGATTTTTTAAGACTTGCCATGAAACATAAATTATAAAATTACAAACCTGGAAAAAATATTAAGTTGAGTTATTGATGATTGAGGACTCTTGAGATAATTTTTTCAATTATTGAGTTAGTTATATACAATCAATATTCATGACCATCTTTAGGAACTTACTTTTTTATTTTGTGTAACTCAAAACTATTTTTAAATAAATTTATACTCATTGAGTGAGATTCACGCGTACCTTAAGACTACTTTAAGAACTCTATGAAACGCTTAAGGTAAAGTCTGCGAGATGTTTAATAGTAAGCTATTCAGATTTCTTGATTTAATTAGAGTAAAGTGAACTTTTGCTAATCATATAATTAAAGTCTATACATATTTTATTAAAAAAAATAAAAGATAATACGATTTTAATATTATTAGTAGTACAAGAAGGGAGACTCGATCTTGAGAGAATTGGTAACAAATTATTCCAAAGAAAAAAGGAATACTATCATTTACTTTCGGGCTTTTACCCGACCCGCTACATCACACGAAAAACGTGGCTTTGTGTATTCCAGTTTTACTTAAGAACATCATAAACATGCCTCTACTAACAAAACATACTTTTCCGCGGAGACACAAGATACAACGAGAGGGAAAAAATAGCGTCCTTGGGTCACGACGAGCTCCAATCGGCTAACACGTTCATACAAGAAGAGTAGTCTGACGCCGCCGATACCATAGCTTATGATTCTACAACTTCGCCGCCGCCGGTTGCGTTTGTTTGTGGTCCCAAAAATAGCGGCAAAACCACTTTCTCTCTCCTCCTCCTCAACGTTCTTCCGCAGAGGTATTTATAACGACCTGGCCAGTCGTTTCTTGAGATTAGCCTTGTTTTCTCTGTTTCTACCTTATCATTTGTTGCTTAGCCTATTTATGTTGTGTTGGATCGTTTGGTTCGGGTTCGGAGTGGTCGTGGTGTGAAATGAGACACTTAGTCTCTTAAGTTAGCTTTATAGTTAGAAAAGTCAACCGGAAGTTGACTATTAGGCAAACGACCTTGAAATGTAGATTTTATGGCCCAGATAGCTTCATTAGGTGACTTGGGACTAAGGGATGTGTTCGAAATGTGGTCTTGATGCCCGGAGTAGAATTAGGCTTGAAATGGCGAAATTGAGTTTTTGGTGTTTTTCGGTCGGCAGTGGAAAATAGGCTATCAAGGTCAGAATGGAATTCCAAAAGTTGGAGCAGGTTCGTAGTGTCATTTTGGATGTGTGTGCAAATTTTCAGGTCAATCGGACGTGTTTTGGGTGGTTTCAGCATCATTGGCGAAATTTAGAAGTTTCTAAGTTCTTAGGCTTGAATACGAGGGGAATTTGGTGTTTTGTCATTGTTTTGAGTGTTTCAAAGGCTCGACTAAGTTTGAATAAGATTATGGGATGTGTAGGCATATTTGGTTGAGGTATCGAGGGTCTCAGGTGAGTTTCGGGGGTGTTAACAGACCAATTCTTGGTTTTGAGAGTTGCAGATTTTGCTGGTTTTCTGTTGCATGAATTTTGTTCATCGCGTTCGCGGGGGAGTGTCGCGTTCGCGAAGAGTTAATGAGGAACTTGTTCTATGCGTTCGCGATGAGGAGGATGCGAACGCGGAGGTTTAGGGGAAGTACTCTACGCGTTCACACCAAGGGGTCCGTGTTCGCGAAGGTTAATGGCAGTTGGGGACCCCAGGTCCCTTTGTTCTATGCGTTCGCGTTACAGGGAACGCGTTCGCGAAGGAGTGAGTTGGTAACCTTTCGCGTTCGCGAAGATGTGGACGCGCTCGCGAAGGGAAATTTGGAGCCAGGCGAGTTTAGCCTAAGCGAACGCATGAGGTCGGTCGCGTTCGCGTAAAAGGAATATGGGCATAAGGTATAAAAACTCATTTCGCGATTTTTAGCCCATTTCTCACCATTTTTGAACGACTTTGAAGCTTTTTAAGAGGGATTGAAGAGAGAATCGAAGGGAAACACTTTGAGGTAAGATTGTTGAACTCAATACTCGAATCTATGGTGATTTTAACTAATTAGACCTGAAATTTATGGGATTTAAACTCTAAAATTGGAGAATTAGGGCTTATAATTGGAGACCTTTGATTGGGGATTTGAGGGGCCATTTGAGGTCCGATTTTGATGTTCTTGGAATGTATAGACTCGTGGGAGGATAAGAATTCTTGTGATGTGATTTTTATCGAATTTCGAGATGTGGGTCCGGGGGTCGAGTTTGGTCAATTTTGGGATTTTTGGTTAATTTCGATAATTTTCGAATAGGCTTTGTTCCTTAGCATCTATTGATGATATAAATCTCATTTTTGGTTAGATTTGGAGCGATCGGAGGTAGATTCAAGAGGCAAAGGCATCGCGGATTAGTATTTTTGGCCGGTTTGAGGTAAGTAACGATTGTAAATCTAGACCTGAAGGTATAAAACCCCGGTATTTCGTTGATAAATAAGGTGACGCACATGCTAGGTGACGAGCGTGTGGGTGTGCATCGATTGTGAATGTGACTTGGTCCGTCCCATAGCGACTACTAAGCCGCGTATTTGATTTGAAATCATATGATATTCTGTATTTTAGAGATTTATGCTATATTATGGGTTGTATGCCATGTTTGGGGCCTTGTGCCGACCTGTTTGAGCCCTCAGGGGTATTTTACTACTATTCTCAAAAAAAAAAATTGATAGAAAATATAACCTTAGTCATGATTTATAGAAGTTCACTGTTTATTCCTATTATCATCCTGTTTTAAATAATGAAAGATATTTTTGGGCTGAGTCCCTGTGATTTATACCGAGATTCCCGAGTGGCTTGTGACGATGATGACTGAGAGAGCCCGAGAGTCGGATTGTGAGGATAGTGATGGATTGGGCTGCACGCCGCAGCAAGGTATGTTCGATCGGGTTGCACACCGTAGCGATATAGCGCTTGGACTGTAGGAGCCCCTCTGGAGTCTTACACCCCTAGTGAGCGCAGTCGACTATTATTTGGATCGGTATGCACGCCACAGGGGATATTATATGGATCAGTCTGCACGCCGCAATGGTTATATATATGGTACCTGTTGAGTGTGAGTGCCGAGTGTGAGCACAAACTTATGAGAGTAGAATCACGAGTGACTGAGAGGCTTTATATAAGAGTGACCTTGTTCCCGAGGGGCTTATATACTATGAAACTACTGTGTTCACTCTTCTTTATAATGAACCTCAAACGAAAATGTTGAACATATGTTTTAAACGAACTTTTCATTGGAATTTGGAATTTTTATAAAACAATTTTGGAATATAGATTCCTGACTTGATGTATTTACTCTATTGTTGTTCATCACATGGTTTTTACCTGATTTTATATGCTCGTCACTACACTCAAGTCTTTAGTTATAATTGTTACTTACTAAGTTGGCGTACTCACGTTACTCTCTGCACCCTGTGTGTAGATTCAGGTGCTGGGTTTGAGCGTTAGCTATTTCACATTCTCTTGGAGCTGGTTCGAGATTTTGAGGTAGTTGTTCGGCGTCCGCAACATGCCCTCTTCCCTTCTTATCTTGTCATGTACTTCTATTCTTGGAACTGGTTGTAGTAATGAAATAATACAATATTGTATCGTTTAATAGATGCTCATGACGGTTGACTCCAAGTTCTGGGGCACTGTCTTAACTGTTTATCTATCTTTGTCGTTTTGAAATGTTAAACCGAGAAAATTTATGAAATATCGAACAACTTTGAATTAAATGGAAAGTCTTTATGTTATTTTGCGTTAGATTGGCTAGCCTAGTATCATGATAGGCGCCATCACAGTCAACTTAGGTTTGGGTTCGTGACAAGTTGGTATCAGAGCCTGGGATACTTAGGACTCACCGGTCATGAGCAGGTTTAGGAGAGTCTTGGAGATCGACACAGAGACTTTTGTACTTATCTTCGAGGGGCTACATAATCCTTAGGAAAATATCACATTCTTGAATTCTGTCGTGCGAATCTGTTGATTCTAGAAACTAAACTTCTGTTGTTTCATTCTCTCACCGATGGTGAGGACACGCGCTACCGGGAAGGATGATCAGACACCAGCTAGGCCCACGAGGAGTCGAGGCTGGGGTAGAGGTGAGGGTGCAGCCCGCGCAGCAGTCGGGGCAGTACCCATAGAACCACATATTGTTTAGGATCGGGTCCCCGCCACAGATGTTCCAGTGGGACCGGCTCAAGCACCGACAATGCCTATTGTGATTTCGGGTCTTCAGGAGACACTGGCCCAGATTCTGACCGTGTGCACCAGTCTTGCACATGCAATTGTTGTTTCTTCTACAGCTGCTACTTCTCAAGCTGGGGGAGGCACCCAGACTCCTACCGCTCATACACTTGAGCAGGTCGTTCAGGGACCTCAGACACCGGGGGTAGCTCCAGCCCAGTCGGTGGCACCTGTCCAAGATTATGTGGTTCCTGTCATGCTAGATGACGAGCAGCGTAGGTTGGAGAGATTTGGTAGACTTCAGCCTCCGACATTCAGTGGTGCTGAGGGCGAGTATGCCCTGGGTTTCTTAAACAAGTGCTAGAGAATTCTTCACACTGCAGGGATATTGGAGACCAGTGGGGTCTCGTTTACTACTTTCCAGTTCTCAGGAGTTGCATTCACTTGGTGGGAGTCTTATAAGAGGCGTAGGCCTGTTGGTGCAGCACCCTTTACTTGGCAGCAGTTCTCCACTCTCTTTTTAGAGAATTATATTCCCCAGTCTCATAGAGAGGAGTTGCATAGACAGTTCAAGCAGCTGCGTCAGGGTGAGTTGACAATGACGTAGTATGAGATGAGGTTCTCAGAGCTAGCTCGTCATGCTTGAGAGTTGGTCTCTACTGAGAGGGAGAGGATCCAGAGTACTTTTGAGCAGGTTGTGGATATTTCCCGGGATATTGAGGTAGTTCGCCGTCAGGAGCGTGATGAGAGGGAGGCCAAGAGGCCTCGAGGATCTGATAGTTTCAGCAGTGCCCCTTCCAGAGGACAGTTTCAGCATAACAGAGGCCGCTCATTTAGGCCTCCTCAGCCAGTCCGCCCAGCCTATAGTGGTGCATCATCCGGGCCTGATCCCGCAGTTCTCATCCGGGTCATTCTTCATTTAGTGCTCTTCCAGTCCAGAGTTCATCTCTAGCACCATCAGTTCAGGGTTCCTCCATGCATGGTTCTTCTAGTGGATATCCTGGTGCCAGGGGTTCCCTTTAGTCCCCGTCTCCCGCCCCAGGGAGTTGTTATGAGTGTGGGGAGTTCGGGCACATGAGGAGACAATGTCCTCGTCTTCTTGGGGGTCCATTTCAGCAGAGGAGTCAGCCCTCGACTTCGGCTCCAGTTACTTCATCACTCGCCCAGGTAGCTAGGGGTGGGGGCCAGACAACTAGAGGCCGCCCTAGAGGGGAGGTCAATCAGGGGGAGGTCAGGCTCGTAGCTATGCACTCCCAGCCAGACCAGATGCTATGGACTCAGATGCAGTGATTACAGGTATTGTCTCAGTCTATCACCGAGATGCTTCGGTCTTATTTGATCCTGGTTCCACATATTCCTATGTTTCATCATACTTTGCTCATTTTGTGGACATGCTCCGTGAGTCTTTAGTTACATCTGTTCATGTGTCAACTCCAGTGGGCGATACTATTCTTGTAGACCATGTGTATCGGTCGTGTGTGATATCTATTAGGGGTCTGGAGACCCGTGCGGATCTGTTATTGCTTAGCATGGTTGACTTTGATGTGATATTGGGCAAGGATTGGCTATATCCGTTTCATGTTATTCTTGGTTGTCATGCTAAGATCGTGACCTTAGTTATGCTAGGATTTTCGAGGGTTGATTGAGTATGTGCCTAGTAGGGTGATTTCCTACCTGAAGGCCCAACGTAAGGTAGAGAAGGGGTGTATATATTATTTGGCTTTTGTGAAAGATGTCAGTGTTGAGACTCCCGCTATTGATTCGGTTCTTGTGGTCCGTGATTTTCTGGACGTGTTTCCTGCTGACCTGCCAAGCATGCCACCTGACTGAGATATTGATTTTGGTATTGATTTGCTGCCGGGCACTCAGCCTATTTCTATTCAACCTTATCGTATGGCACCAACAGAGCTGAAGGAATTGAAAGAGAAGCTTCAGGAACTCCAAGATAAGGGGTTCATTCGGCTTAGTGTGTCACCATGGGGTGCCCCAGTGTTGTTTGTGAAGAAAAAGGATGGATCTATGCGTATGTGTATCGATTATCGGCATCTGAACAAGGTTACGGTGAAGAACATGTATCCCTTGCCTCGCATTGACGCAGGGCACGAGGGTATTTTCCAATATTGACTTGCGTTCTGGCTATCATCAGTTGAAGATTCGGGAGCCAGACATCCCGAAGACTGCCTTCAGGACCAGATATGGTCACTATTGAGTTTCTTGTCATGTCATTTGGGCTGACCAATGCCCCAGCAACCTTTATGCATTTGATGCACATTGTGTTCCGGCCTTATCTTGATTCCTTCATCATCGTATTTATTGACGACATCTTGGTATATTCCCGATCTCGGGAGGATCATGAGCAGAATTTGAAGGTTGGGCTTCAGCCTTTGAGGGAGAAAACGTTGTATGCAAATTTTTTGAAATGTGAATTCTGGCTTGATTCAGTGGCATTCTTAGGCCACGTGGTGTCTTGTGATGGGATCAAGGTAGATACGAAGAAGGTGGAGGCGGTGCAGAGTTGTCCTAGACCATCATCAGCTACCGAGATTCGCAATTTCCTTGGTTTGGCAAGGTACTATCGCCGCTTCGTAGAAGGATTTTCATCTATTGCAGCAGCTATGACTAGACTGACTCAGAAGGGTGCTCCGTTCAGGTGGACTGAGGAGTGTGAGGAGAGCTTTCAGAAGCTTAAGTCAGCCTTGACTACAACTCCGGTGTTGGTATTGCCTACGGGTTAAGAGTCCTATACAGTCTATTGTGATGCCTCAAGAGTTGGCTTTGGAGCAATATTGATGCAGGACGGTAGGGTGATTGCCTATGCATCTAGACATTTGAATGTGCATGAGAAGAATTATCCAGTACATGATCTCGAGCTAGCGACCATTATCCACGCCTTGAAGATTTGGTGTCATTATTTGTATGGGGTGCATTGTGAGATTTTCACTGACCACCGCAATTTGCAGCATCTGCTTAAGCATAAGGATTTGAATTTGCGTTAGAGGAGATGGTTGGAGCTTCTCAAGGACTATGATATCACTATTCAATACCATCTGGGGTAGGCCAATGTGGTGGTCGATGCCTTGAGTTGCAGATAAGAGAGTTTGGGAAGTCTAGCATACCTTCCAGCAGTAGAGAGACCATTAGCACTTGATTTTCAGGCCTTAGTGGGTCAGTTGGTGAGATTGGATCTATTAGAGCCCCGTCGAGTATTGACTTGTGTAGCCTCCAGGTCTTCTCTTTATGACCATATCAGAGAGCGCCAGTATGATGACCCACACTTACTCGTTCTTCAGGACTGGGTCCGCCGAGGTGATGCCAGGGATGTAGTTATCGATGATGATGGGGTTATGGGGTTGTAGGGTCGGATATGTGTGCCTAATGTGGATGGTCTTCAAGAGTTGATTCTAGTAGAGGCCCACAGCTCGTGGTATTCCATCCATCCGGGTGTCGCGAAGATGTATCAAGATCTGAGACAACATTATTGGTGGAGGCGGATGAAGAAGGATGTCGTTGGATTTGTAGCTCGGTGTCTCAACTGTCAGCGGGTCAAGTATGAGCACCAGAGACCAGGGGGATTACATCTGAGGTTGGATATTCCAGAGTTGAAGTGGGAGCGGATCACCATGGACTTTGTAGTTGGGCTCCCACGGACTTCGAGGAAGTTCAATGTTATATGGGCTATTACAAATCAGCTAACCAAGTCCGCGCACTTCATTCCTATTGGTACTACCTATTCTTCAGAGCGGTTAGCTGAGATTTATATACTGGAGGTTTTCCGGTTGCATAGTGTTCCAGTCTCTATCATTTCTCACAGAGGTACTCAGTTCACATCTTAGTTTTGGAGGGCCGTGCAGAGAGAGTTGGGTACTCAGGTCGAGTTGAGCACAACATTTCATCCTCAGACGGACGGGCAGTTAGAGCACACTATTCAGAGCCTGGAGGACATGTTGCGTGCTTGTGTCATTGATTTTGGGGGTTCATGGGACCAGTTTCTGCCACTCGCGGAGTTTGCATATAATAATAGTTATCAGTCGAGTATCTAGATGGCTCCGTATGAGGCTTTATATGGTAGGAGGTGTAGGTCTCCGGTTGGTAGGTTTGAGCCAGTTGAGGCTAGGCTATTAGGCACAAACTTGGTACAAGATGCATTGGATAAGGTGAAGTTGATTCAGGAGCGGCTTCGCACTACAGTCTAGGCAGAACACTTATGCCGACCGGAAGGTCCTGGATGTGTCTTTCATGGTTGGGGAGAAGGTTCTGGTGAAGGTGTCACCCATGAAAGGTGTTATGTAGTTCGGGAAGAGGGGCAAGTTGAGTAGCCGGTTCATTGGGCCTTTTGAGGTTCTTCGGAGAGTTGGAGAGGTGGCTTATAGACTTGCTTTGCCGCCCAACTTATCGAGTGTTCATTTGGTATTCTATGTTTCCATGCTCCGGAAGTATGTTGGTGACCCGTCTCATGTTTTGGACTTCAGCACGGTTCAACTTGAGGGTGATATGTCCTATGAGGTAGAGCCAATGGATATTTTGGGTCGTTAGGTCAGAAGGTTGAGGTCTAAGGATATAGCTTCAGTGAAGGTGCAGTGGAGAGGGCCGCCGGTGGAGGAGGCCACTTGGGAGACCGAGCGGGAGATTCGAAGTAGATATCCTCACTTATTTGAGACTTCAGGTATGTTTCTAAACCCGTTCGAGGATGAACATTTGTTTAAGAGGGGGAGAATGTAACGACATGGCCGGTCGTTCCGTGAGTTAGCCCCGTTTTATCTGTTTCTGCCTTATCATGTGTTGCTTAGCCTATTTATGTTGTGTTGGGTCGGTTGGTTCGGATTCGGAGTGGTCATGGTGTGAAATGAGACACTTAGTCTCTTAAGTCGGCTTTATAGTTAGAAAAGTAAACCAGAAGTTGACTATTAGGTAGACGACCTCGGAATATGGATTTTATGGCTCGGATAGCTTCGTTAGGTGATTTGGGACTTAGGGGTGTGTTGGGAATGTGGTTTTGATGTCCGCAGTAGAATTAGGCTTGAAATAGCGAAATTGAGTTTTTGGCGATTTCCGGAAGTTGGAGCAGGTTCTTAGTGTTATTTTGGAAGTGTGTGCAAATTTTCAGGTCAATCAGACGTGTTTTGGGGTGGTTTCAGCATCATTGGCAAAATTTAGAAGTTTCTAAGTTCTTAGGCTTGAATCCGAGGGAAGTTTGGTGTTTTGGCGTTGTTTTGAGTGTTTCGAAGGCTCGACTAAGTTGAATAAGGTTATGGGATGTGTTGACATGTTTGGTTGAAGTCCTGAGGGCCTCAGGTGAATTTCGGGGGTGTTAACGGACCAATTCTTGGTTTGAGAGTTGCAGATTTTGCTGGTTTTCTGTTGCACGAATTTTGTTCATCGCGTTCGCCGAGGGGAGCGTCGCGTTCGCGAAGAGTTAATGGGGGAGGTGAGGAATTTATTATATGCGTTCATGATGAGGAGGATGCGAACAAGGAGGTTTAGGGGAAGTACTTTACGTGTTCGCACTAAGGGGCCCGCGTTCGCGAAGGGTAATGGCAGCTGGGGACCCCAGGTCCCTTTGGTCTATGCGTTCGCGTTACAGGGAACGCGTTCGCGAAGGAGTGAGTTGGTAAATCTTCGCGTTCACGAAGCTGTGGATGCGTTCGCGAAGGGAAATTTTGGAGCCAGGCGAGTTTAGCCTACGTGAACGCGTGAGGCCGACCACGTTCGCGTAGAAGGAATCTGGGCAGAAGGTATAAAAACCCATTTCGCAATTTTTAGCCCATTTCTCACCATATTTAAGCGGCTTTGAAGCTTTTTGAGAGGGATTGAAGAGGGAATAAAAGGGAAACACTTGGAGGTAAGATTTTTCAAATCAATACTCGAATCTTTGGTGATTTCTAACTAATTAGACCTGAAATTTGTGGGATTTAAACCCTAAAATTGGAGAATTAGGGCTTATAATTGGAGACATTTGATTGGGGATTTGAGGGGCCATTTGAGGTCCGATTTTAATGTTCTTGGTATGTATAGACTCGTGGGAGGATAACAATTTTTGTGATATGATTTTTATCGAATTCCAAGACATGGGCCCGGGGGTCGGGTTTTATCAATTTCAGGATTTTTGGTTAATTTCGATAATTTTCGAATGGGCTTTGTGCCTTAGCATATATTGATGATATAAATCTGATTTTTGGTTAGATTTGGAGAAACCGGAGGTCGATTCAAGAGGCAAAGGCATCGTGGATTAGTATTTTTGGCCGGTTTGAGGTAAATAACGATTGTAAATCTAGACCTGAGGGTATAAAACCCCGGTATTTCATATTGTTTTAATAAATGAGGTGACGCACATGCTAGGTGACGAGCGTGTGGACGTGCACCGATATGGATTGTGACTTGGTCCGTCCGTAGCGACTACTAAGCCGCGTATTTGTTTTGAAATTATATGATATTCTGTATTTTAGAGATTTATACTATATTATGGGTTGTATGCCATGTTCGGGGCCTTGTGCCGACCTGTTTGGGCCCTCAGGGGTATTTTACAACTATAGTCATGATTTATAGTTGTTCACTATTTATTCCTGTTATCATCCTGTTTTAAATAATGAAAGATATTTTTGGCCTGAGTCCTTGTGATTTATAACGAGATGCCCGAGTGGCTTGTGAGGATGATGACTGAGTGAGGACGAGAGCCGGATTGTGAGGATAGTGATGGATCGGGCTGCACGCCGCAGCGTTATATATTTATATATGGATCGGGCTGCACGCTGCAGTGATATAGCGCTTGGGCTGTAGGAGCCCCTCCGGAGTCTGTACACCCCTAGTGAAAGCGGTCGACTATTATTTGGATCGGGCTGCATGCTGCAACGGATATTATATGAATCGGGCTGTACGCCACAACAATTATATATATGGTACCTGTTGAGTGTGAGCCGAGTGTGAGCACAGAGTCACGAGTGACTGAGAGGCTTGCCCGAGATGCTTTATATGAGAGCGACCTTGTGCCTGAGGGGCTTATATACTATGAAACTACTGTGTTCACTCTCCTTTATACTGAACCTCAAATGAAAATGTTGAACAGATGTTTTAAACGAACTTTTAGTTGGAATTTGGATTTTTTATAAAGATATTTGGAATATAGATTCCTGACATGATGTATTTACTCTACTATTGTTCATCACATGGTTTTTACCTGAATTTATATGCTCGCCACTGCACTCAAGTCTTTACTTATAATTGTTACTTATTGAGTTGGCGTACTTACGTTACTCCCTGCACCCTGTGTGCAGATTCAGGTACTGGGTCTGAGCGCTAGTTATTTCGCATTCTCTTGGAGCTGATTCGGCATTTTGAGGTAGGTGTTCGGCGTCCGCAGCATGCCCTCTTCCCTTCTTATCCTGTCATTTACTTTCTATTCCTGGAACTGGTTGTAGTAATGAAATAGTATAATATTGTATCATTTCATAAATGCTAATGATGGTTGACTCCGGGTTCTGGGGCAGTGTCTTAACTGTTTATCTATCTTTATCGTTTTGAAATGTTAAACCGAGAAAATTTATGAAATATAGAAACAACTTTGAATTAATGGAAAGTGTTTATGTTATTTCGCGGTAGATTGGCTAACCTAGTATCATGATGGACGCCATCACAACCAACTTAGGTTTGGGGTCGTGACAGTATCTCTTACTCTCTTTCTCAAATATATGAAAGTCCACTGTCAAAGTTTATATTTGAGCAATCAACCTTTTATTTTTACTTTGTAAAATTCGTCTTGGACGAGAAGTGGTTGCTTAATTGAGTCATGCTATGCCTATGTATTATAAATTGCATAAGTGACATTGTTGCAATGTTTTGAATTTGAGAATTTACTTGTTTGATTTGTTCTGTTCTTTTATACGATGTCCTAGTGTTCTGCTTTCTTATTTCATGGTATCTTAAGGTTGCCTACAGTTTAAAAGCAAGCTTAAACCATTTTTAAAACAGAAGACAACTTCAGCTTTCTCCTTGTAAAGCTATTATCTTTTTGTTGATAAAGTAAGTGATTTCAATAGATGGCATCAAGAAGATGTAATGTAAAAAATAATAAAATAAAATGTTTTATAATAAAAAACAAAAATTTTAAAAAAAATTATCCATACAAATTGGAGAGTAATTTCAAATTTGAGTTTCTAATTACAAAAAGTAAAAAAAAAAATTGTCAAATTAAAATTTCTTCGTTTGTAATAATTTTTGTTTTTCTTTATAAAAATAAAAAGTTTATTTATTAAAAAATTATTGTGAATAAAAGAATAAAATATAAAAAAAATATGTATCTTCTATTATACTATAAAATGAAAGTAGCATACAAGAATTTATATCCATACTATTATTAAAAGGAGAGTAAAAACTACTCTCCTTGGGCCAAGTCGCAGCCTAGAATAAAGTCACATTGCAACGTAGTTAATAATTAGTTGTTTATTAAATAATTAGTTGTTGATTATTATTTTTTATTTAAATTTCTATAATATAATTATGAACACCTAATTTTTGCCCTAATATAAAATTACTCATAAAAATTTTCAAAAAAAAGTTTTAAATTATTTTTCTATATTTTTACTTAATTTTCTTTATACGTACTCATGTTTGATTTAATCACATCAAATCACAAAAATACTCTATGCCATTTTTACATTTTAGCTTATGATTTTAGAGCTGAAGTTTTGTCTTTGTAAACTGGGAACTTCAGCCCCGTATGCTGAAGTTTTTGTCTTTATAACTGGGGAATTTCAGCCCCGTATGCTGAAGTTTCCCAGTTACAAAGACAAAACTTCAGCTCTATAACTGAAGTTCCCCAGTGTCAGCCCCGTATGCTGAAGTTTTTGTCTTTATAACTGGGAAACTTCAGCTCCGTATGCTGAAGTTGTTGTCTTTATAACTTGGGAACTTCAGCTCTCGCAAGCTACTTCAGGCCCGTCTACTAGAATGCTGAAGTTTTGCGTGATTGCCTTTGCTACTTCAGCCCCCCATGCTGAAGTTATGCGCAAAGGTTGTACAGGTGCAATTTTTTTTACAAAGCGGGGTATAAGTTAAAACGTGACACAAAAAGTGGGTACGGATACAAAAGCCCCGTAGATTTTTGACCCTTGAAGAACCCTCCCATTCCCCTTTTCTCCGAAGATCCTCTTCTTCAGCCAAACCCAATTGACTCCTCTCTCTCTCGAGACAAGATCCACTCGATAAATTTAGCTGTTGATTTCATTGCATCTTATCCTTAGTTGTAGACGTGTGGGATTGTTGCTGCTGCGTTGCGACTTTTCTGAGCTCTGTAGTTGATTTCCTTGCTTCTTCAGTTAAGCCTTTATTTGGGAGCTGTAGTACTGCCTTCTTTTCTCATGCTAGGTAAGTTCATGTAACTCAACGTTTTTTTATTTAATAAAATCCTTGATTTGATCTTTGATTTTGTTGAGTGATCCTGATAATCTGCCCAGCAGATGTTTACGTGATAATGTGGAAAGAATTTAGGCCTCGCCTACTGTTTGTTTATGATAAGAGTAGTCATGTTCGTGATTAATCCATATTGAAGTTATGTATCTGATTTGGATTTGTAACTTTGAAGTTAATTATGTCTTTCTTTCGTTTGTGTTGTACATCTTGATTAGTTGATTTGGACTGGTTCAAGGCTGCCCGTTTCATTTAAGTTTAGATCATTGGAGTCTTTGTTAAATATTAGTTAACTGAGATTAGTTTTTATTTTCTGAAATTGTTAATGGGCTTTAGGACTACTAGGCCGAAGTTTAAGGTCTGAACACTGGTTTAGTTCAATTTTATGATTTTCTTGGATACATTATATGAATAATTTATTAGCAATGAAATCATTTGTAACGTATTTGGTTATACCGACATTTAGTAGCTAAAAACACATTTCTTTTACTAGACTCATCGATATCCCAAGAACTTTGCATTCTCAAACTTAGAAGAACATCGTCGTTTACTTTAGGCACGATTAATAATAATCATCGTGACTATGGATGCGATTCTCGTGAAATAGTCATGATACGTAAACCCCAATTCGAATGTGTTTTTTACGTGACTCGACTATAAATTCAAATAATAATAAAATAAACATGTTGTAAGTCGTGGGTGCGTTTCACGTGACGTGATTTGCAATGTGTACAAAAACAAACAAGTGCACGACATCACGACTTGTTCAAACTAATTCCGTAAATACTAAAAGCGGTTAAAAGGTAAAAAACACTATAGGTTTCAAATATGTAATAGATCAGATAATTAGGCCACTTATTAATAATTAAGCGACCGTGCTAAACCACGGAACTTGTAAGTGCCTCACACCTTCTTCCGGGTTAACATAATTCCTTATCCGGTCTTCTGTGTTCGCGGACAAAAAACAGAGTCAATTTCCTCGATTTGGAATTTAAAATAAATCGGTGACTTGGGACACCATAACAATTATTCCAAGTGGCGACTCTAAATAAACAAACAATCCAATTTCGAATAATGTCACGTTAATTGAAAAAACTCCCTATCCCCTCGGGATAAAGGATGTGTGACAATAATAAAATAAAATTTATAATAAAAAATGAAAGTTTCTATCAAATAATAAGATAAGATATTTTATAATAAAAAACAAAAATTTAAAAAAATTGTCCATTCAAATTAGAGAATAGTTTCAAGTTGGAGTTTTTAAATTATTTTTAAAATAAAAACACTAAAATTACAAAAATAATAAAAAAAATGCCAATTTAATATTTCTTTTTTTGAAAAAATATTTTGTTTTTATTTTTAGAAATAAAAGGTTTATTTATTCAACAATATTATTGATAATAATAGAATAAATTATAAATAACAAATATATATTTTCTATTATATTATAAAATGAAAGTAGCATACAAAAATTTGAATAAAGTAATATTCTAATAAATATCAGATAATATAATAAAGAAAAATACAGAACTACAAAGTTATCCGATGCCTATTTAAGTCTCATTAATTTAATAGAGATTTTATTCATTAAAATTTAGTTAATATTATTGAGAACAATAGGATAAATTTTTTTAAGACTAATAAAATATATATCTTCTATTATATTACGAAGAGAAAATAGTATTCAAAAATATTAAACAACGTAACATACTAATAAAATTTCTATTAACAATGCAATTATATTAAATATTTGATACTATAATAAAAAAAATACATAACAAAAAAGTTATTCAATTATTATATAAGTCCCTTTAATTTAATAGAGATTTTATTCAATAAAATTCACATAATATTTTTGACAACAACATAATGAAATTTCAAAATAAAAAATATTTCAAGATTAATATAATATATATATATATATATATCTTCTCTTATATTACAAAAAGAAAGTGAGCAGACAAAAATATTAATAATGTAATATACTAAATTTTTTTTATTAACAATGTAAACATACTAAATATTGGATAATAAAAAAATTATAGAACAAAAAAGTTATTTAATGAGTATATAAGTTACCATAGTAATTTAATTTAATTAATATTTTTTAATATTGACCCGCAATCGCATTGCTCGGTACAACTACTAGTTTTACTTAAGAACATCATAAGTACGCCTCTACTAACAGAACACACTTTGCTGTGGAGACACAAGATAGAGCGAGAGGGCAAAAAATGGCGTCCTTGGGTCACGACGAGCTCCAATCTGCTAACATATTCATACCAGAAGAGTGGTCCGACGCTGCCGATACAATAGCTTATGATTCTACCACTTCGCCGCCGCCAGTTGCGTTTGTTTGCGGTCCCAAAAATAGCGGCAAAACCACTTTCTCTCGCCTCCTCCTCAACGTTCTTCTGCAGAGGTATCTCTTACTCTTTTTTCTCAAAATATATGAAAGTCCACTGCCAAAGTTTATATTTGAGCAATCAACCTTTTATTTTTACTTTGTAAAATTTGTCTTGGACGAGAAGTGGTTGCTTACTTGTATTGAATTGAGTTAATGGACTCATGCTATGCCTATGTATTATAAATTGCATATGTTACATTGTTGCATGTTTGGAATTTGAGAATGTACTTGTTTGATTTGTTCTGTTCTTTTAAACGATTTCCTAATGTTCTGCTTTCTTATTTCATTGTACCTTAAGGTTGCCTATAGTTTAAAATCAAGCTTAAACCATTTTTAAAATAGAAGACAACTTTAGCTTTCTCCTTGTAAAGCTATTATCTTTTTGTTGACTAGTTAGAGAATATATATATACTGATAAAGTAATTGTTTTCAATAGATGGCATCAAGAAGAAGCAAGAAGTACATGATTTGGGGTTTGAGCTTACAAAAAATAATCTGGCTCCTATACAGAATTGGCTAAGCCAGAGCTAAGGAACTAATGAAATCCAAAAGTTGATCAATATTGTTGATAGGGTACTGTCTAGACCAACAAAACAAATTGGCAATACACAAACCCTTTAAAGAACCTGTAGGAGTTGAGTTTCCATCAAAACATCTCTTGTTTCTCTCTGTCCAAATGCACTAGAAAATACAAGCAGGGACCATTGACTAGATTTTCCTGATGGCTTTATCAACTCTCCATAAGCTCCAGCTCTTATAAGCATCCTTGACTGTAAGGGGTGACCCATTTGAGGCCAAAAAGGCAAAAAAAAAAAACATGGACCATATGTCTGAAGCCACCTCACAGTGTAGGAGCAAGAGGCAGGTACTTTCAGCTTCCTTTCGAAACATGTAGTATCTGTTAGGTAACTGGAAGTTCCTTTTCATCGGGTTATCTTGTGTGAGGCATGCCTCATATAATGCTGTCCAGGTATAACAGATAACCTTTGGTGGCAGCTTCGTTCTCCAAATAAGTTTCCAGGGCTAGTTGTCTAACATGGGATTACTAGAACACATCTCTTGATATCCCACCTTGACTGTGTATATGCCTCCACCTTGATTCCCCATTTAAGTTTATCCACAACCTGGGGGTTAACATTGCTTTGTTGTAGTCTTGCATAGAGGTCTAGCAGCTCGTTTATTTCCCAATCATGCATGTCCCTTTTGAACTTCAAGTCCCAATCAACCCTTTCTCTGTATGCAGCAATAACAACATTAGGATCTTGGGCTATGGTGAACAAGTTAGGGAATTCAACTTGAAGGGTAGAGTTTCCAAGCCATTTATCCTTCCAGAATCTGATGTATGTACCATTCCCAACTTCAAAGTGGATTTTCTGAGCAGAAGTCCCACACCATATGGAGCACTTGAGACTTTTGAACACAAGTGATTCAGCTCTCCATGCTTGGCTTTGATGACAACTCTCCAGAACCCAGCATCCTCCAAATTGTATCTCCACAACCACTTCATCATCATGCTTTTATTGTGTGCTGCCAAATATTTAATTCCCAACCCCCCTTGAGTTTTTGGTTGGGTGATCAAGTGGAATTTATGCCGTTCCTTATTGCCATCCCAGAGAAAGTTTCTTCTTAACTTATCAAGTTGCTTCAAAACCTTTGCTGGGATTGGAAATAAAGCCATGTAGTAAGTTGGTATGCTATTCAATACATTGTTGATAAGTGTTGATCTGTCCTCAAATGAAAGATATTGCATTTGCCATGATGCAAGTTTCTTCTCAAACTTTTCTATGATCCCATTCCAAATTTCAGTGGATGTAAATTTTGCCCCCAGAGGTAAACCAAGATAAGTAGATGGAAATGAACCAACTTTACATCCCATAATACCAGCCAAATCATCCAGATTTGGGACTTCATTAGGAGGATTAATGGTACTCTTCGACATGTTCATGTGCAAACCTGAAATAGCTTCAAAAATGAATAAAGTTAGGTTTAGCTGGATCACTTTAGACCTTTCAGATCCACAAAAAATCAGTGTATCATCTGCATAGAGCAGATGAGATACAACAGCGGGAGTCCCAACATTCCTCCCAATTTTAAAAGCTTCTATCCACGGTAACTGACTGGCTTTCTGCAGCATTTTACTAAGCCCTTCCATGGCCAAGATGAAGAGGAACGGTGAGATAGGGTCACCCTGTCGGATACCTCTTTATGGAGAAAAGGAACCCATTGGATCCCTGTTCACTAAGATAGAATACTTAACGGTAGTGATGCTGAACTTGATCCATCTTATCCATCTTTCCCCAAAAGCCTATGTGCCTCAAATTATAAGCAAGTATGACAGCTCACTTTGTCAAAAGCTTTCTCAATGTCCAGTTTAAATAACCACCCTGGCTCTCCACTCTTAGGTCTCTAATCTAGTGCCTCGTTTGCAATGAGAGCAACATCTGTGATTTGTCTCCCTTTTACAAAAGCATTCTGATCCCCTGATACCAACTTACCAATGATTATTTTAAGCCTTTTAGCCAAAATTTTAGAATCAATCTTATAAACACTGCTTATAAGACTGATTGGTCTATAATCCTTGAGTTCGGTAGCGCCTTTCTTTTTAGGAATCAGAGCAATAAAAGAGGCATTAATAGATTTAACCATGTGGCAATTGTGGTGAAAGTGATTCGTTGCATCAGTAACCTCCTTTTTGATAATCTCTCTAGCATGTTGAAAGAATGCCATAGTAAAACCATCAGGTCCTGGAGCCTTATCTGGAGCACAATTTTAATGGTTGAAAGAATCTCCTGTTCCTCAAACTCCCTTTCCAACCAGTTTCTCTCAGCTTTTGAAATCCTAGCTAGATTGTCAAATCTAGCTGACGGCCTCCGAGGTTCATTATCCGTGTACAACTGCTGGTAGAAGTTCAGGATTTCACTTTTGATTTCCTCCTTATCTTCAGTGATGATTTCCCCCATCTGTAGCCTATCAATGCAGTTGTTTCTTCTATGAGCATTAGCCATCTTTTGGACTTTTGGAAGTACTTTGTATTTCTATTTCCATCCTTAAGTCATACGCATCTAGATTTTTGTCTCCATGAAACCTCCTCAATCTTTGCTAATTGCTGAATTTGTGATTGCAGGTTGATCATTTGAGCCTTCTCAGCTTGTGTTTGAACTCTTCCTTCAGATGATTTTTCTAGTATAGTTAGTTCATTAAGTGCCTTACTTTTTTGAGTTTCTAGTTTTCCAAATACCTCCCTATTCCAGCATGAGATGTCTTTCTTCAGATTCCTCAGTTTTTGAGTCAAGATGAAGTTTGGACTGCCCACTACCTGATAACTGGACCACCACTCTTTAACTGAGGTCCATGAATCCCTCTGCTAGCAACCACATATTCTCAAATTTAAAATAAGATGAATTGGAGTCCCAATCCTCACATTCAAGCATTAATGGCTTATGATCAAAGTCTACTCTGGGTAAAACCACCTGCATTATTGCCTTGAAGCAGTCATTCCACTCAGATGAAATTAAGAACCTATCAATTCTAGAAGCCTGAAGTTGTTCTTCACCTCTAGATCATGTATATTGAGCTCCCTGTAGGGGTAAGTCCAACAGTTCCTATTCCAATATAGTATCAGAGAAAGATTTCATTGCTTTGGACCTTCTAAGACAGTTTGAGTTTTTGATGCTCATATCTGCATACATAAAAGTCTCCCCCTATCACCCAATGCTCATCCTAAATACCCCTTATTGCTGCCAATTCATGCCAAAGATCCTTTCTTGCTGCTTTTGAATGTCGCCCATATAACCCAGTGTAACACCACCTGATCTTGACTGACTTTGATAATTCCAGTTCGACGCCGTTCTTTCTGGTCTCCATAGAAATCTCAAGATTATGTCTGCCATGTTGCACCAACCTCCGTTTTCGATGATTTCTGGGATAATCACCGATGATTTCCTGTCACCCAACCATGCCTCAATACGAACAAATCTGCCGTAACTGTTGAAATTCTGGTATACTCTGTAAATATAAGCCTCTTCCTTTACCATCTCCCGGACAAGTTCCCCTCTCCTCGTGAAGCATCTTTCAAAGCAGCGCATACCCATCTTAGATTGTTTTCATCAATTCTGATCTTGCCGATGAACCTCATGCTGCGTTCATAGAGTAAAAACCATCTAACATGATCTTCACTGTTGTCGATTGGTTCAAAAGACTTGTTTCCTGCTAAAAAATAAGCCCTCCCCTCCATCATGGAGGATGGGGACTCCCCGGAAAAGGACCAAGAACTAATCAGAAAAGTAGTTGTTTGAAAGTTGGCTCATTTCCCAAGAGAGAGAAAAAAGCAAAATTTTTTGAAAGCTCGCTCGTAATATTCATGTTGACTAGTTAGAATATTTATTATCTAATATAAAGATACTCAGTCGATCTTATCCTATTAGTATTCGTCTTAAATGGTTTTTGGTTCTGGTACAATTGATTTGCAAACCAAATTCGATTTAAATTGTGTTTCCCAGAAAACCAAGTCCCCACAATCAAACGGTTCAAAACCAGAATAACATCATACCAAAAGCCATATCAAATCGCCACCTAAGAACCATTATATATTCCAGTTTAGTGTTTTCAGAGTACAGTAATACACTGGCTGCGTTGTTGTTGTAGTAATACACTGGGTACTATACAGTCCTATTGATGATTCCAAAGCCTTATTCCCTTATCACTTTTCTTCTGCATATTGATATTTGTGATGATCACATTTTTTTGTTATTACTGCTCGCTGTCCTTGAGAGGCTCTGTGTGATTATTGTCTGAATCGAACAATTATGAACAACCACTCTACCTCTGCATATACTTGTGGTTGATCACTTTTTCTGTTATTATTGTTGGCTGTTTGTGAGAGGCTGTGTTCTTTTTGTCTGAATTATATAATTATAGCTTGTTGATCCCAAAATTTCTTTGACTTTAGAAATACATATTTGATCATAAATTGTCTTTGGATTTCAGATACAAGAAAGTGGCTTATTTGGATACAGATGTGGGGCAAACAGAGTTTACTCCACCTGGTTTGTTATCCCTTACTACAATTGACAAAATAACTTCAGGTACACCTATTGTTCCTCAACTGTTACATGTTTGTGTTTGAGCTTTTCGAATGATGCTTTCATTCACATTCCTCTCTTTCTTGTCTTTCTGCATCAGACCTGTCAATTCCATGCCTAAAGACTCCTGAGAGGTATAATTGTTGAATCCATGTCTTGGAAAAACATAACTTTGTGCCATTAATTCACTTCTGTTGGTACTTGTTTAACTAGAAAAAGACATACGTGAATTTTTTTTTTTGGTCTCTGTTCTTGGAAGAGTTTAGAATCCTTCTTCCCCTTTCCACTCCCACCATCTTTGTCCTGCAGCAGGAAAAGATAGGACGAGTGATATGATATCTAGTCTATTTTTTTACCATGTTCAATTTGATATTTAGTGCTTATTATGCTGTAAAGAGGGCAAATAAATGGAGAATGGCGCACCGATGGGTGTAGTCTAGTGTGGGAGATAGCTGGTATCCCGTGGAATTAGTCGAGGTGCATGCAAGCTTGCCCGGACACCATGGTTTTAAATAAAAAAAAATAAAAAATGGAGAATGGTCCCCGGGACTCTAATAGAAAACATGCTTTGCATTTGAATCGTGTGCCAGAGGTTTAACGTTATTTTAAGCTGATCTTTGCAGCTCAAATCTGGTAGTAGATTTCCTTTGTAGCAGAAAGCATTGCCATTTCTATAAGCTAAGTTGTGCATAAGTTCTGTAGTTGCTGAAATATATGTGTTGAATGAAAGAACTTTCATCCTCTTTTGTTAGCAACTCCAAAATTTGCTTGATATTGACTTTGACTCCAAATATTTTTCTTTCAGATGCTTCTTTTTTGGTGACATATCCTCAAAAAGAGATCCCAAAACATACTTGGCTTATATATTCGCATTGTATGATCACTATCGGAGAACATACCTGTTGAGCAATGGCGAGAGTCCTGGAAATGCTGGGGTGCCCCTAGTCATTAACACAACGGGCTGGGTGAAAGGCAAGCTTCTGTATTTATTTACTTGCTTTTGCCTGAATTTAGGCTAGTGTGGTTCATTTTATCATCGATTTGGATACAATTTTCATGATCATGTCTGATTCTGGTTTTCTCGTCTTATAGGTATTGGCTATGACATTCTTGTGGATATTCTAAAATACATCTCTCCTACCCATGTTGTTAAGATTTGCATATCAGCTGAAAGCAAGAATCTTCCAGCTGGTGCATTTTGGGTTGATGATAGTGATGCTGCTGTTGCAAATCTAATTGAGGTCAACTCTGCTCGTCAGGACTCTTTTAACAGATCGTATGTGTTATCTTTTCTCTTTTAGTTTTTACATCAGATGAGTGAAGTTATATTCCTTTTGAATTGGAAATCATTCTCTTGACAAAGATGCTTTTCCTGGTACATTAACATCTCTTTACCTTAACCCCTAAAATGGAAGAGAGAGAGAGAGAGATAGGGGGAGGGGGAGGAAGGAAGGGAGGGAGAGA
>ML400744.1:16075-39929 GCA_005239525.1 Nicotiana knightiana | reverse complement strand
CAACTCAATTTCTGTAAATTCCCCCCTCCCCCCACAAACGATCAGCATATCTCTTCTTCTTCTTCATGTCCAATTTCTTATCTTTTTATCACTTTCTCCTTTTCCTTGTCTTTTTCAGTTTGCCTTAAAATCAAGTTACATATGGACAATCACGGGAGGGAATAAAATAGAGTTTCAGATTTGTTGTTGTGAAATAATAGATTTTTCGGTAACTTGATTTAAGAGATATGATTTTGATTCACTGATTTGAAGGTTCTTATTTACTGATCTGAAAGTCTATTGCAAAGGAGTTGAGTTTTTGACATTATTTTAAAAAGTAGAAAAGAGAGAAAAAGGGAGGAGGTGTTCTAGGGTTTTGCCGACCGTTTATCGGTGGTTATTCTCACCTTTGGTCTTATTTTTTTTTTTTTTGGGTCAAGATCTAAAGATATCGTGCGGAGAATTTACAGAAATTGAGTTGAATATTTTTGTTACATCTAATTTTAATAGAGGCGAACAAAATAAATTGTCATTGGGTTTCTATGAAAAATGGCAGATCTGGTTTTACAAATATAAGAAAGGGAAATGACAGATTTTGATTCACAATTGAAAGAGAATAAGAGATGAAATGACAGATGGTTGGTATTCAAAAAGAAGAAGGCCCGAAGGTGCTTCAGAGAGAAAAAAAAATGATCTACTTCAGAATTCAATTTTTAAAATATTTTTTGTGAAGAAAAATAATGACGTGAAATATTTTTATGTGGCATGGATAATATAGCAAGACGAATGAGGAACACGCATAGTCATAAGGGTTTAAAATATTACTTTTAAATGAGTAAAAATGTCTAAATAAAATTTTGTAAATTATTGGGACCGAGATGACAAAGTACAGACAAATAGAAATGTCTAACAGGCTATTTTGTCAATAAAAAAATGTTAATTTTCCAAGTGGTGCCTTAATGTTATAGAAAAACAAAAAAAACAAAAGATTCCCAAAAGGAAAATCTCGAATTGGTCGTGTCGTGCACTTCGGGTTCTGCTCTTTCTTTTTAAAAAAAAAAAGAAAAACAATAGTGGGTTACAACTTACATGTTGTTCAATTTTGTTTCATGGTCCAAAGGTTCTGTCCTGTTTTACTTGGTAAACCCTTTGGGATTTTTTTTTTGGAAATGAGATTTGAGGATTGTGATATAGATATATCTTTCTTTTGTTTGTCAATTTTTGACCGTCCGAAAACATAATCATCTTAAATTGAAACTCTACGGCTAAAATTAAAGTCACTATGTCCCACACTATTAAGATCGTAATCTACATGATGTTATATTTTTTAAAATTTTAAAGGTTAACAATTAGGGTAGAATATTAGTAGGTAGTCGAGTTTTAGAATATTGTATATGTTTTTCATTTTTTATATCAATATTATTATTATTATTATTCTCGTATTATTTTATCCCTCGATTTCTATTACTATTTTTTTGTTTTGTTTCAGTTATCTTACTGCTTTGTTTGCTGTTATTGTTCATAACTTCATGATTATTCTCAATATGGCTTTTTCACTATTGTTTTCTTTTCTAAACCTATTTTGAAATGTTTTTCTTTAGCCGGGGATCTGATCGGAACTAGTCTCTCTACCTCCACAAGGCAGGATAGGGTTTGCGTATATACTATCCTCCTCAGCAGTGCCGGCTTCATGGTAAAGCAAGTAAGACACTTTCTTTAGGCCCCCAAAATCCATTTTTTAGCAATAATATATTTATAGCCTTTTTTTAAAAAAAAAAAATTGAGTACTTTTAGTAAAAAAATAAAAAAATTCATATAAAAGAAAAGACAATTTTGTAAGATTTATGAATAAACCATCAATATTGAATTATTATTATGAGATGTATGAATAGTTATAAATTTTTACACTCTCTTTCTTATCTTCTCAAGTCACTATCTTTCTTTTTTACTTCTTTCGTTAGGTTACACACTTTCTCTTTTATTTCTTTCTTATTTTCTTTCTCCTGTGAGTTTAAAGTTCAATAGTTCAAAAAATTTAGTGGTAAAATATGCGATCATTAATGATGAAATTTAAAAAATATTATCTTAACTTTGAATGTTTCTTAAATATATTCAATAGTCACTATGGTATTGATGATTCAGGCTTAATCTAAATTAAAATTGTTTAAAAAAGCAGTACCAATAGAAATTAATACTCTAATCAACATATTCAATTAAATAATATTAACAGTTGCCTTAGCGGAAAGAAGATTTTTAAAAATAAATTGATAAAATCTTACGTAAGACCAAATTTTTTCAAAAAAGATTAAGTGAGTTGGTTATATTATCATTCGAAAAAGAATTATTAGAAGAAGTTGATAGCAAACGAAATTATTAATAATTTTGTATCTCAAAAAGTTAGAACAATAATTTTTTTTGTGGAGATTTTGTTTTTTTTTTTAATTTAAGGTCTCCAAATAAATTTTGGCTTTAGTGCACGAAAGCGCTTGAACCGCCCCTGCTCCTCAGATCCAATTATGAGAATACACGGGTATATTATTGTTGTTGTATTTGAACGGAAGGGAGGGAAATCATATGTGGAAAGTGGATAAGGATCGGAGTTGTCTTTCAACTATGCTTCGTTTAATCTATCGATTTATAACAGACAATATGTTTTTTCCTACTAAATGAAGTTGAATTAACATATTCTTCCGTAAAATTTCTTAGAAACATCAGTATGGGAATAATTTTATTAAATAAAATAAATAATAAGGACTGGTTGAGTAAATCCTCGTATTACCATAACGAACTAAAATTTTAAAAAGTAACACCTTGTTTAGCATTGTCAAATGGCGAGCTAATTGAAATTCGAGTGAAATTTGGGTATGTTAAAATGAGTTGAGTGACCTGCCCAAATATTACTTGTGTTAAGATGGTTAGATTAATCTGGAATAAAATAGTAAGTCATAATTTAAAAATAATTTTAGTAATTATTATAATTACCCAATCAAATAAAAACAATTTATTTATTCTTTTAAGAGCAAGGAAGTAGATGAAATTATGGTGAGAGATTATTGTTCTCTTCTCATTTATCTTTTTGCCAAAATTTTCTTGTGGATCAATTTGGGTTAACTATAATATAACGCAAACTGATCCAACCCAACTTGTTCAAATAAAACAAAACCAAACATGTTAATATTTATATAGTGAAAAGTGGCTTGAAGATAGAATGTGGCAAAAGAAAAATTCTACAGATATACAATATGCCCTTTGGTTAACAAGTTTAGGTAGAGATATTGTTGGAACATAAGGATCTTGAATTCAAGTCTATTAAATAAAATACTTAAAGGTTAGTTTACACTTAAGTGTGTTCATATCTTCCAGTTGGCGTTATAATAAATATTCATAACCCAAAAATAAGAGAAACGAAAACCAAAATTACACACAATCGGTATACCAACCATAATAAATTTAACATATACACATGGAGTAAATGCTTCAAGTGAAGAGGACAATATAAAACTGCAATTTGGCAATTGGGGTTCCTGTACGTTACGTTGCAGGAGGAGGATTCCCAGTTTCCATAAATAGAGCACTAATTAATGCTCAGCTTCAAATGATTTTGAAGTTGACTGTTCATGTTTGTTAAACAAAACCCCTAGTTTTCATGATTTTGTTTTACATTATGGAGTTGTAACTTAATCCAACAGGAGGATATGTTAATTATTTCTCACTTAAGCACAACTCATTTGCCAGCATCAGATTAAAAAACTGTAAAATTGTCTAGCTAGGTGCATGCATGTTATTCTTTTCTGTTTAGATTAAAGAATTAAATAATAAACTGTCATCTTCTTATATATATTGGCCTTAATCTTATGTTAGACTTACATGATACATATCTCTTGTGTTTTAGCGATCTTGGATCTTTTAAATTTACCAAAGTTATATATCACAATAGACAACTCAAAGATTTTGTAGTGATTTATTATTTCTATTTTAATTTTTAGTTTTATCCTATATGATATTGGACTAATTAAGATGTTCTATATTAAATGGAGAGATCTACAATAAGAACTATCTGTAACACCCCATAAATTCGGCTTAGATGTGAACGTGTTAAATGAGTAGTAATCTTATATTTTAGACATGTGAAGTTCTATCGGGATAAGTATGGGTGAAAATAGTTGTTTTAGAATCAAGATGGAGAGTGAGGTGCATAAGATTCGATAAAATCGACTAAGTTTACAAAAGGTCTGTCTTCCACCAAGATTTCGTGAAAATCTGTACGTAATTCATGAAAGTTATATCCCTTTGAAATAGCTTTTCAAATATATATTGTGGAGCTCGAATGGATCTCTTTGCAAAAAGTTATGTGCGTTTTACTGGATAATGCGCAGTATGCCCGCCCAGGAGCACGCCCGGATGGTCCCGTGCGCGGCCGCGCACTTGTGGCAGTGTTATTGCCCTGCTTCGTCCTCCACACCCCAAAACACAAAACTTTCTCTAGAAAGAGAAGCTCTCAAGAACCTACCCTCCCCCAAGGTCCCTCCACCATCCAAGGTGAGTTCTAAGTTAATTTCAATTCTTCAACACCTTATTAACATGGGTAAACCCTTCAGATCGTTAGATATTCAATTGGGACATCATTGTTGAGAAAAGAAACTCCAGAACTCGAATTCAAGAGGATTAAACGTTAAAAAGGTAATATCTTCACCACCCTCTGCTTGATTATAGTATTGGATTAATGATTATAGATTCTAGTTCATAGGATATGAGTTGATGAGTTTGACTAGAAAATCATGAACGATTATAGGTTTGGGTTGTTGATTGTTGATTATTGATTAAGGGTGTTGTATATATTATATGTGATGAAGGATGATGCTGATTATAACCATTTGAGGCTTTAGATTTATCTAGGAGCAACATAATGGGTTATTGGGTGTAGCAACACCATTAATAAGGACTATGAAGCTTTATACCTACCAAGTGTTTAATAAAATGCCTAAGTGACCAAAACATGAGTATTATTACTAATATGGAATACCTTTGACTTGTATTGCTATAGATTAAAGTTGAAAGGGTTGAAAAATATTGTATTACGCTCAAGAGCAGGAAGTTAAGGTATGTGGGGCTAACTCTCTACATTTGGGAATGTTAATGATTTTTCATTCAATATCCCATGAGTCTCAGTTATGACAGATCATTTTATTATGAATACACATTCCAGTTGAGTCATATTCAGCATTTCAGTATCATGTAACCCAGTATGGTTCAATATTTCAGTATCATGTATTGCAGTATGCTTCTCAGTTCCTTATTTTAAATCCTGAATGTTGAACACTTGTATTTGGGCCCGAGGCTGTAGTTCATACTTTATGCATATTTGGGCTTGAGGCCATAGTTTATGCTTTATGCATCTTTGGGCTTGAGGCTGTAGTAATGTATACGTGTACTTGGGCCCGAGGCTGTAGTTTGTGCACATATATATTGGGCTCGAGGCCGTATTTTATCAGATAAACAGGTTGTTCATCATTCAGAAGAGGGAATATTCATATCCTTACTTCTTTGTTCAGTTATCAGTTTATTAGATAGCAGTTCAGTTTCAGTTTCAGTATTTACAATTCTTTCCTTCATTTGTTTTACAAACCAGTGCAATTCAAATGTACTCACGTCCCTTTTGCCTGGGAGCTGCATCTCGCGATGCAGGTAACGGTTTACAGGTTGACGATTCTGCTTGCTAGGACATCTCGTATCAGCTATTGGTGAGCCCAAGTCTTTCGGGGCATTATCCCTCTTTTTTTAGTCTTTACAGTATTTCAGTTAATAAGGTATACCACGGACCTTGTCCCAATAAATCATTAGCATTTCAGTATTCTTTAGAGGCTTCGTAGATTATAGTCCAGTCAGTCAGATATTAGCAGGCTTTTATGTGCTAGCCTTGTCGGCTACTCGTTTATACTTGCAGACTTTTTAGTACTTTCCATATTTATGATATTTCAGTCAGACTCTTTAGCAGATCGACATGTTGCATGTTTATATTAATCTTACAATTATACCACATGTTGATCCAGCCATCCAGATAGTTCGCTCGGTCAGTTAGGCACCGAGTGTTGTGTTACGCGCAGGCCATGGTTCGAGACGTGACATTATCTGAGGCGTATCTTCTTAAACAAATTTTGTAGTCTCACTAAATATTCTTTAAGCAATATTATAGAAACAAAGTGAAACGAAAATAAATTAAAGAAGCACACACTCACTGTTAGCTTGTTGGGTTATTAAGCTTTAATGTAGTTTAAAAGAGGGTGAATGGGAAATGGAGGAAAAATGAAATATTTGAGTTTCCCTCCTTGACAAAGGGACATTGCCCCGTATTGAAAGAGGAAAAGGGTTTTTGATGGGTATATAAACAATTTCTCTTCTTCTAGCTCTTAAAGAGTTGAGAAGAAGGCAAGCCTCGCGTCGTCGTAGTCGCTCGGCTCGGCTTCGTCGTCGTCGTCGCTTGCTCGGCTCGGCTTCGGCTTTGGTCAAATGATCGATTGATTGATTAATTTTTTGGACTAAATTTATTTGTTAATAGTAAATATTAAAAAATATATTATTAAATATCCATTTTCATAACAGGATATTAATATTAAATCCAACGGAATATTAAAAGTTTTTCTGTTATCCGTTTACCGTTTTTCAGTTTTGTAACTGAAAATTAACTTCCCTCTTGAATTCCCGGTTTATTGTTGAATAAATAGCCATTTATGTTATGGCATTTATGTTATGGTCGTTTTACATAATCAACCATTCTGAAGAGTTGCACCTCTTCAGTTTTGAGCTCAACAATGGCTATAGATACAAGTCCATTCTCTCAGATTTTTCATACGAATTTCTGAGTTCTCCTCCTTTCTTCTGCATTGTTTTAACTTCAACGAAAGCAACAGTACGTGTGATTTTCTACCGAACTTTTTGTTCTCTGAAACACTGGGGTTTGAAGTACCACTACACCAGTGTGTAATTCATTATATATTGGGAGGAAATAATCCATAACCTTGGGTACTAGGAGGGGATTATATTCCTTAAGGAAACACTATGAATTCAGTGGGCTCAGATTAAATTCTGTTTATTTTATATTTCTGTTTATATATTATTTTATTTACTCCAGAATTATCTTACAAATACAGTTTACTAACATGCTTAAGGAATTTAAATTTTATTTTCTATATTTGTGTTATATTCACTGTTCTGGAGACTAAAACCTTTGTGGTTTTCTGCTCCATTGGAGATTAAAATCTACGTGATTTTAACATTTTGTTTGTGTCATTCTTTTACAGAAATGACGAATGACAATAGGAATCAGACTTTTCCTATTGTGACTGTCAATGTATCAATGAGCTGAACAACACCGACATTGGCACCGGCGGAAAAACCCAGAAATATTTTCGGGATTGATTTCAAGCGGTGGCAGCAGAAGATGTTCTTCTACTTGACTACTTTGAGTTTACAGAAGTTCATTAAGGAAGATGTTCCTGTTATGCCCGACGAAACTCCAGAAAATGAACATTTCCTCGTGATTGAGGCGTGGAAACATTTTGATTTTCTATGCAAGAATTATATTCTTAGTGGACTGGAGGACGATCTGTATAACGTCTATAGTAATGTGGAGACGTCAAAAGAACTGCGGGTTGCGCTTGAAAGAAAATACAAAACTAAAGATGTCGGATTGAAGAAATTTGTTGCCGCTAAATTTTTGGACTACAAAATGGCAGATAACAAGTCTGTTATTACCCAAGTCCTGGAATTGCAAGTGATTATTCATTATCTCCATGCTGAAGGTATAATTCGAATTAATATTGATGTTGAAAGTATTAATTTTGTTATATTTACTAATAGAATTTTCATTGAAGGTTTTGTCATCAATGAAGCATTCAAGTTGCAGCGATGATTGAGAAGTTGCCTCCTTTGTGGCAGGACTTCAAAAATTACTTGAAACACAAACGCAAGGAGATGTCCCTTGAAGATCTCATTGTTCGGTTGAAAATCAAAGAGGACAACAAAGCTGTTGAAAAGAAAGGCCGTGGAAACTCAACAATAATGGGAGCAAACACTGTTGAGGATGCTCCTCAGAATAACAAAAAGAGGAAGAAGGCTTCTGAACCAAAAAATAACCCAAGCAAGAAGCGGTTCAATGGAAATTGCTACAACTGTGGAAAATATGGACACAGATCTGTAGATTGTCGTGCTCCAAAGAAAGACAAGAAGAAGGGTCAAGCAAACATGGTTGAACAGCAGGAAGATGTTGATGACTTGTGTGCTATGCTTTCTGAATGCAACCTGGTGGGAAATCCTAAGGAGTGGTGGATTGATTCTGGGGCCACTCACCATGTTTGTGCAGTTAGAGAAGATTTTGCTACATATGCTCCTGTTGGACCCGAAGAGACGCTTTCTATGGGTAATGCTGCAACGGACAAAATTGAAGGGTATGGGAAGATATTTCTCAAAATGACTTCTTGCAAGGTGGTTACTTTGAACAATGTCCTTCATGTTCCCGAGATTAGGAAGAACTTAGTCTCTGCTGGACTCTTGTTAAGAACGACTTTAAGTGTGTTTTTGTATCCGATAAGGTTGTAATAAGTAAGAACAAAATGTTTGTAGGAAAATGTTACCTCACTGAGGGCCTTTTCAAGCTGAATGTAATGGTTGTTGAGAATAATAATAAAATTTCATCTTCGTCTTACTTACTTGAGTCAAATGAATTATGGCGTATATGTTTGGGTCGTGTCAATTATAAAACCTTGCAGAAAATGATTAACTTGGAAGTATTGCCTAAGTTCGAATGCGACAAATCAAAATGTCAAATATGTGTGGAATCTAAGTATGTTAAACATCCTTATAAGTCAGTTGAAGGGAATTCATATCCTTTAGATTTAATTCACACAGATATTTGCGACATGAAGTCAATACCATCTCGCGGTGGAAAGAAGTATTTCATAATTTTTATTGGCGATAGTACTCGATATTGCTATGTTTACTTATTTAATATTAAAGATGAAGAAATAGACGCATTCAAGCAATACAAAAATGAAGTTGAAACACAACTTAACAAGAAAATCAAAATAATAAGAAGTAATAGGAGTGGTGAATATGAATATCATTTTGAAGAAACATGTTTAGAATATGGAATTATTCATCAAACAACGGCCCCTTACACACCCCAATCCAATGAAATTGTGGAAAGAAAGAATCGTTCATTAAAGGAGATGATGAACTCATTGTTGATAAGTTCTAGTTTGCCACATAACTTGTAGGGGGAAGCCGTTCTTACGGCTAACCGGATATTAAATCGAGCACCCCATAGTAAAATAAAATCCATTCCATATAAAAAATGGGAAGGAAGGAAGCCCAACTTGAATTATTTTAATGTGTGGGGTGTGTTTGGAAAAAGTGCAAGTTCCTAAACCCAAAAGGGTAAAAATAGGACCGAAAACCGTTGAATGTGTTTTCATAGGATATGCGACCAATAGTAAAGCATATCGATTTCTGGTTCATAAATCAGAAAATCCCGACATTCATAACAATACGGTTATAGAATCAGATAATGTTGAGTTCTTTGAAAATATTATATCCGTATAAAAATGGGTGTGAGTCGATTGGTGAAGGATCTAAACGACCTCGAGAAGAAACAAAAGAAAGTGCATTTAATCAGGAGGATCCAAGACGTAGTAAACGTCAAAGAACATCTACTTCATTTGGATCAGATTTTGTGACTTTCTTATTGGAGAATGAGCCTCGAACATTTAAAGAAGCTATGTCTTCTTCGGAATCATTGTTTTGGAAAGAGGCAGTCAATAGTGAAATATAATCCATATTGAACAATCATACATGGGAATTGATTGATCTTCCTCCTGAAAATAAACCGTTAGGTTCTAAATGGATCTTTAAGAGGAAAATGAAAGATGATGGCACTATTGATAAATATAAGGCAAGACTTGTGGTCAAAGGGTATAGACAACGAGGTCTTGACTATTTTGATACATACTCTCCAATTCCAATAATTATGTTCATACGAACCTTATTAGCGTTACCTGCAGTTTATGGTCTTGAAATTTTTCAAATGGACATTAAGACGACCTTCTTAAATGGAGAGTTGGAGGAAGAAATCTACATGGAAAAACCTGAAGAGTTTGTGGTTCCAGGTAAAGAAAAGAAGGTATGTAGACTTGTTAAGTCACTTTACGGATTAAAACAACACCCAAATGGCATGCGAAATTTGACCAAACAATGTTGTCAAATAGCTTTAAGATAAATGAATGTGATAAATGTGTGTACATTAAAAATATTCCAAATCACATAGTCATTATTTGCTTATATGTGGATGATATGCTGATAATGAGTAATGACATTGCCAACATAAATGCGACTAAGCGTATGCTAATTGGAAAATTTGATATGAAGGACTTGGGAGTTGCTGATTTAGTTCTGGGAATTAAGATCCATAAGACTCCTCAAGGTCTGGCATTGTCACAATCTCATTATATTAAGACCGTACTTGAAAAATTCAAGCACTTAGGGTTTAAATTTGCAAAGACTCCAATTGACGTGAATATTGCATTAGCAAAAAACAAAGGCCAAATCATATCACAATTGGATTATGCTCGTGTGTTGGGATGTTTAATGTACATCATGAATTGTACACGACCAGATATAGCTTGTGCTATAAGTAAATTGAGTCGATACACGAGCAGTCCGGATCAATCTCATTGGATGGCAAAGAAATGAGTTTTGGGATATTTAGAATATACACAGGACTTTGCTTTGCACTATAGTAAATATCCTGCGGTGATTAAGGGATATTGTGATGCAAATTGGAGCACCGGTTCAACAGATTCTAAGTCCACAAGTGGATATGTATTCATTATTGGTGGAGGAGTGGTATCTTGGAAGTCGTCAAACAAACTTGTATTGCCCGCTCTACAATGGAGGCTGAGTTCATAGCCTTAGCTTAAGCTGGTGAGGAAGCTGAATGGCTCCGAAATTTCTTGGAAGATATTCATTTTGGCCCAAACCGTTGGCACCAATATGCATACATTGCAATAGTCAAGCGGCAATTGGAAAGGATGGGATTTTTATGTATAAAGGTAAATATCGTCATATACGACGAAGACATAAAACTGTTAGGCAATTACTCTCTAGAGGAATTATCACGATTGACAATGTAAAGTCAAGCGATAATGTGTCGGATCCACTTACAAAAGGCCTAACTAGAGAGGTAGTTGAGAAATCATCGAGGGGAATGGGACTATGGCCGAGAGCAATTCATTGTGGAGGTAACTCTACCTAGAAGACTAGAGATCCCAAGATCTAGGTTCAAGGAGATCAAACAAAGTCATTAATGACGGTTCAACATTGTCAACTAAAATTTTGGTCCATTCTCGTGATGAGACAATGTTCAGTACCAAGGATAAAACTATTAAATTTTTTAATGATTTCTAAATTTGATAGGGAGTATATCAAATAATGTATCTATGGGATGACACATTTAGGAATCACCTATGTAAGTGTGAAGTGTTAGCCGCTTCAAGGAGAATTTTGTAAGGCCAGTTATCTACGCACTTATGAATATAGGCGGTGTTCATGGCTGAAACGAACACAACAATGAGAACCAAAGACGGTTAAGGGTTGGTTGTGTGACTTATGGTTGTCTAGGTATACACCAAAGTTTTATGGTTCAAAGATATCAAATCTACCGATTGACCGAGTATATCCGACATAAGTTCATCATGGAAAGTTCAAAGGGAAACCTACTTATCCAGATGCAATTAATCCTTGCTTGTGAATCACACAGATTTTCATGCATATTTCTGTGATATATCCATTCCCCATTCATGTGGGAGATTGTTAGGTTATTAAGCTTTAATGTAGCTTAAAAGAGGGTGAGTGGGAAATGGAGGGAAAATAAAATATTTGAGTTTTCTTCCTTGACAAAGGGACATTGTCCCATATTGGAAGAGGAAAAGGTTTTTGATGGGTATATAAACAATTGTTCTTCTTCTAACTCTTAAAGAGTTGAGAAGAAGGCAAGCCTCTCGCCGTCGTCGTCATTGCTCACTCGGCTCGGCTTCGGCTTCAGATTTGGTCAAATGATCGATTGATTAATTTTTGGACCAAATTTATTTGTTAATAGTAAATATTAACAGAAATGTTATTAAATATCCATTTTAATAACAGAATAGTAATATTAAATCCAACGGAATATTAAAAGTTTTTCCGTTATCCAGACTTTATTTTCACAGACCAATAATAAAAGAGTCAAATCTTCCTTTGACTAGGGATTCAAATAAAAGGTGATTTGGAACACCCAAAAATTAATTCCAAGTGGAGACTCTGTAAATAATATAATATCTACTCAAATTTTTCACTTTAATTGGAAAAACTCTTTAACCCACAATCCACAATAACTTATATCTTTTGGAGGTAAAAAATGAGTGTGACAGCTCTGGCGACTCTGCTGGGGAACATTCAAGAATTCGAGCTTGTACATTGACTTTATTTGGCTTTATTAATTTTGTTTATACTGCGATTTATTTGGGCCTAATGTTCTACTTGCCTGCTCTTTACCGCTTTGATATTGTTGAACTATATTATAAATTGTCTTCTTGCGCACCCCCTCTGAGTCTTCTGAATACAACCTCGGGAATCGCAGATACGCGCCCCATTCTTTTTTGAGATAAAGCCGGTTGGCCTGGGATCCCGGTGAAGTATTATTAGTCACCCGTATTTAAAAACGGGGAGGGTCCATTAGTTAAGCCGGAGAAGTATTTCTCCCGGTACGCTATCCCTTCCCAACTCGAGTTGTCCGCTTGTTTTATGGTCAGTATAGATACATTTCATCCCCTAGGATTTTTAAAAAACAAATCTAGAAGGACGGTCCACATGCCTGGTTATCCTTAGTAGGATCGTTTTGTTGCATCACATGCATTTGACTTAGCGAAACTCGGCACAGGGGATGGGTTCGTATAAGACAGGTATCCTCTATGAGACCACCATGTTCACTTATGTGCTACTTGCTGCATCATTTGGTAGGCTTGCTTGCATTTTTTGACCGACTTTAGAAAATTAGTTGAGCGGAATTTGAAAAAAATAAAAAAAATCATTCCCCTAGTTTTGTACAAACAATTCGTTTTTACTAAATAAAAAAAAAATTGGTCAAGTTCGGAGTACGCGGGTTCGATTCTCACAATTTCAGTGGGGTACGTAAGCAACCTTCGTCGGGTTCAGCCCCTATTTTTGCAAGAATTTTCGAAATAGGTGTGTCCATAATATTTTTCATTTGAAAAAAAAAAATAATAAATCGATAGTTTTGTTGTTTTTTGTCTTTTTCATTATTTTATGCCTTTGCGTCCGATCATGTTTTTCAATACAACCTCAAAACCTTCTTTTGAACTACCATAGGCTATTTTCATAAATATAGCTAATATTTTACCATTTTGCCTTTATGTCGAACCCTTTTTGCTGAAAAAGCCTTAAAACCTTCCTCGGAAGTGCCGAGGGGCTATGTCCGTACAAAATGGTTATCTTGTTCGTTTTAAACACCTTTTACCATTTCGTCTTTTGCCGGGAAAACCTTTAAACCTTCCTCGGAAGTGTCTAAGGGCTAATTTCGTAAAAATAGTCATTTTGTTTTTGCCGTGTCGTCCTTTGTTTTTGGCCATTTTTTCCAAGTCAACCTTATAGATTTTTTTTTGGTGAAGTATCAAATGAGTGTTTTTCATAAAAAAATTAATTTTTATTTGTTTTTACCCGCTTATTCATGTGTCCGGATATTTTTACCAAGACAGTCTTAATACCTTTATTGGAGGTACTGAAGAGCCGTTTTCATAAAAAATAACCATCTTGTTCCCCTTATCACCTTTTATCATTTTGTCCTTGTCCAACTGTTTTTCTAGCCTTCCTCCCATAAGAAGTTTGTTTGTTCCAAAAGTCTACTTAGTGTCATTTATTTGAGTTTAGATTAGGACTTGAATTTATATTTTTATTTATCTAGGTACGATATGGATCCAATTAATGGGAGACCTGACAAGAGGCTGAGAGATGAAGAGCACTCGCTGTTTAAGATTGTCGACAAAGTGCCTAGGTTATTGAAGCGATGGTGGAACAACATGGATGGGGTTGAGCAAGGAAATATCAAGGATTATTTGAAAAACTTGGTAAATTATCACGCTCAACTATGTCTTGTAGAAGACTAAGCGGGCGTTGCAAATATAATCCTGGGGTATTATGCCCAGAGTCGATCCCACAGGGAATTGACGTATCAAGCACGCTGTTAAAATACTACTCAGCTGTCACCTGATGTTATTTAAGTTACTAACACTAAAGATTAAAAGTAAAGATTAGCTACTCTACTGTATAGACAATTGTAATAAAATCTAAGGTTATAGTTTCCCCCGCTGGTGAACTTACTTCTCGGATACTTCGTATAGCTTGATTAATCGTCTCTATCAATCATGAACGCTCTATCTACCATAAATCTCTCTCAAGTAATTATGATAATTTACTAGACGCACTCTCTCAAGTTACGCTAGCTAGATTGCATTACAGTTCACTTAGATTGCACCCGAAGTATCGTTATCTCTAATCCAACCTCTAAACCCTCGGTTATGACTTTCGTCTATACTCTGGGAGTGGTGTTGTTCAAACAATTACCTAAATATGCACTCTCTCTCAAGTAGATACATAATAAATAGGCACAGCTAATTGAGGGCCCTTCAATCAACTACAACAAGAACGTAGTTGAACAAATAGAGTTTAATCAACCAATCAAAGCTATATTAATATCACAATAAGTTTATTCCCCAACGGGTTCCACACGAAATTAGCTAAACAAATTCATAAGAATAAAATCTAAAACAACTAGCATAATTAAACTACAAAGTAAGGAAGAAAATATGTACAAATTGATGTTTTGCCTTCGATTCACTCTAAACTCGAATCTCTGTGTATCCCTGTGAATCTCCCTCTGTAGTTGTGTTTTAGGAGTCTATTTATAGGTTTAGGGTGAACCCTAACCGTGTAGGAGACTTCTATTTCAATTAGAAAACACTTAAACCCGTCAAAACTCGATTTCTGGCCGAACTGGGGACCTGGCGTTTGGACCCAAACGCCTGGCTAACGCCAGGCCAGGGCTGGCGTTTCAGCCCAAACGCCTGGCTAACGCCAGGGTGGGGCTGGCGTTTCAGCCCAAACGCCTGGCTAACGCCAGGCAGGGTCAGTGTGTTTGGCTCTGTCGCCCGGCTATCGCCCGGGTGTCTCCTTTCGCGTATTTTTCGACGTATTTGCATCCTTTTAGCTCCGTTTCCATCTCCACTTCACCTACACATGAAATAAACTCCATTAAGCACATAACAAGTGTATTTTTATCATTAAAGCGCATAAAATGTAAGGTATATCACATGTTAAACTATGCAATTTAGTCTCGCATCAGTAAACATCATGGAGATTGAGCCTAAAAGAGAACTCATCGAGGCTTTGGTTTATTTCTAGGACCCGAAGAACAATGTGTTTCGTCTTAATTGGTTTGAAATGACTCCTACCTTGGAGGAGTTCACTGAATATACAGATCTGGGAAAAAGAGTTGAACAAAGAAACTTTTGGCTCCCAGGGATGTCACTGCTACCAAGTTCCTTGAGGAGATGTGGATCAACCACACCGAGATAACACATGTAGCGCAAGGAAGGTCCACCTAGATTTCTTGTATGACAGGTACGTACATGAAGGGGGATTCTTAGAATATCGGACGAAGTTTGTTAATAAACAGAACCAACACACATGGCGAGAACACGGACAGAAAGCACTCGTTGTAGCTTTCTTGGGGTGCAAGGTCTTTGCAAGAGAGGATCGGAAGATCAACATTCAGTTATCTGGGATAGTCACATCCATGATGAAAAGAAAAGATTTTTCCATTCTTCCTATGGTGTTAGCAGATATCTTTCGTGCCTCGACCAGGTGCTGGGAAGGAAGAGGTTTCTTTGAAGGTTGCAACCTCCTGCTTCAGATGTGGTTCATGGATCATCTTTTCCGTCGTCCTTATCAGGTAGACCACCGTACTTGTTGGGGTAATCATGTTCGCCAATATAATTCTAGATTGAAAAGTGAGTTGGAGATTCGCAATTTTCAAGAAAGTGTTCAAGTTTGGAGGGAATATCTCCACTCCTTAACAGAAGCTCAGATTACATGGAACTATCCTTGGTTCACCGCAGAATATGTCATCTATAAGTCATCTTGCCATCCCTTTTTGATCTTGATGGGGCTTCGGGGTTATCAGCCATATGCTCCCATGAGAGTTCTACGTCAGTTGGGTCACTAACAGATAGTGCCCCCGGTAGAGGTTATGGAAAACTTTATCTGGGAAGCAACATCAGAGGATACCATTCGTGAAGCTTATGCTCAACGTGTTTGGAATGCCACTAAGATACTCGAGCGTGGCACCATGGTGGAAGATCAAGAATGGGGTGAGCTGAATCCTTCTTATCTTGAGTGATTTTATAATCAGGACGCTATCGCTGATAGACCGGGGACAGTCGTAAAGAGCACCGCAGAGTGGGAGGTTGAGATTCAAACAGAGTTGGGCTGGCTAGGGAAGAGATGAAAAGTGATTATGAATCTTCCTTTGGAGCACTGCAAGAAGATCTCGACATCGTTAAAGTAGACAGGGATATGCTATATGATGCTTTTGAGAAAGAGAAATCTCAGTGGGCACGAGAGAAGCAAGCACTCAAAGCCCAAGTTCAGAAGAAGAACATATCCACAACCGCTCAGTAGTAGGAAGAGAGAGAAGCCCAGTTCAGGGTAGTCCGTGATCATGAGCGCGTGAGTTACGCTTCACTAATCCAAGGTCTAAGGGATCAATTAGGGGGAGTTGAGTCAAGCAAGGAACGCCAGATCGCGGAGTTTGAAATAGAAATACATCACTACCAAAGTATGATCAATCGGTTAAAGGGGGAGTCACTAGAAGTTCGGCGCCAAAGAGATATGGCCTAGGAGCACGAGTGTGATGTGCTGGATCTAGCCGAAACTCGTGGTCAGAAAAATCAAGAGTTGTATTTGGCTTAGGATCACATTAAGGGAAATATCCTCAAGGTAAACACATATACCTCTCGAGCTTGCAGGAGTTGCCAGGGAATGACGCCCGCACGATTTGCTGAAGTATCATTTGAACGTCGCTCGTCACGTATCTGCAGATTTAGAGAGGATATACCGCGACGTTGGGGGTCAGCCGCAGGAATAAGCTACATGACTACAATAATGCTGGTGGATTCTCCTAAAGAATTTTAGATCTTTTTTTAGCTGGCAGTCCATTTTGACTGTTCCTTTGTGGTCTTTGAGTATGTAGGAGTCTTTTGTTGTTTTAAGTCTTGTTATTTGTCATTTTGTCTTAAAAAGTCTATTTGATTCAAATCTGGTCTTGTTTAAATGGTAATTTTATGTAATTTTGTTATTGAGTCTTGTATCAAAAAATAAAAATCAATGAAAAAGATTTTGTTTTAGAAAAATTCGAAAATGAACCAAAAGATGTTTGTTTTGTAAAAAATAAAGGTGGTGTTCCTGAACTACGTGATGATATGATTCATGCGGCGACATAATACGTAGGCAACCCCAAAAAGGTTTGAACGAAATATTTTTCAATGACTCTAAAATGAGGGAACAAAGTGAGGTGAGGGAAAAGAAAAGCGGAAAAAATGAAAGAGAGAAAGAGAGAAAACAAGTTATTATTAAGAGCGTCAATAAGCAACATACTTATAAGCCGAGATGAAACATGAAGCCTTCCAAAATCATGTTAGAAATCGTGACAATGTTAGGAACATGTCGTATTACGTGTGATTCATATATGTAAAATGCTTAACCCTAACACGTTTGTTGTCTCTTATATAGTAAGCTTAAGGTGGTTGGTTTGTGTTGAAACTGGAAACACGTCATTACTTTACCATATCTAAAGGAAAGGTACTTATGGATAATAATGATGAAATCCAGTTGGTCGGTGACGACCCCCAAGGTCAGTCAGTTGAGCAAGAGTCAGAGGAAGTAAGAAGATTAAAACAACAACTGTCTGATGTATATCAGGCTTGGGTCTCCTGTCAGCCTCCGCCTCAGGGTCCCTCAGAAGGAACTTCTACTGTACCCCTGGCTACTCAACCACCACTCCATGCAGCGAGCAATCATATTCTACCACCTGGGTATGTGCCAAACTACAACTTCCATTCCGCCCCTGGTACCTCTAATGTGCGACCTCCAGCTGCACCAGTCAGGAACACCCCTCTTGTCTTGTTTTGTATGCCGATATATACAATCCCCCCACCACCTCCTGTGATGAGGCCGAACAACGAGCCACCATTTCATGCTTGTGATGGCCAATACTACTCTCCAAATATGGCTTTCGGGGTCTCGGATCCATACAAGCAGACTCCTTTGTACGAGTCACTAGTGGAAAATAAAAAGCCTACCAAGACAGTTGAGCCAGATGAGATTGCCAGGAAAATGAAAAATCTTGAACAGAACATACAAGGACTAGGTGGTCACAAAAGTGTATCTTTCAGTGATATATCCATGTTCCCTCACATCCATTTGCCACCAGAGTTCAAGATCCTAAAATTTGAGAACTATGATGGACATCGCGACCCTATTGCCCACTTGAAAAGGTACTGCAACCAGCTGAGGGATGCAGGAGGAAAAGACGAATTGCTGATGGCTTATTTTGGGGAAGGTCTTGTGGGGGTAGCCTCAAAATGGTTCATTGACCAAGATAGCTCTCACTGGCATGTCTGGGACGACATGGCTCAGGCCTTCATCAAACAATTCCAGTACAACATAGATATTGCACCAGATCGCAATTCTCTGTCCAATATGAAGAAGAAGCTGGCTGAAAGCTTTAGGGAGTATGCAATGAAGTGGAGGGAGAAAGCGGCTAGAATCAAGCCACCCATGGATAACCACGAGTTGATCACTATTTTTTTGGAGGCTCAAGAGCCTGATTACTTTCAGAACATGGTGTCCGCGATAGGTAGACCTTTTGCAGAAGCAATAGAAATATGGGAGATGGTCGAAAATGGCCTCAAGACTGGCAGAATTGTAAGTCAAGCTGCAAAGCCACTACCCAAGCTATCCAAAATGGGTCGGGAATCTTGGCAAATAGAAAGAAGAGAGATGAAGGGTCCATGATGACTTCGGGATCCAGGGAAGTTCAAACAGAGGCATCGCATCCTTATGTGCAAGGTCATCAGGGGCAATCCATCTATCCTCAACATTATTATCCTCCGCCAATTCCTCAATACTCTATGCGCCCACCACATTATACAGTGTTCAATGCTCAATCCTATGCTCGGCCTCGTAATCATCACGTACGGGTACCCGCTTCAAGGCCCCGACCTTAGTAGCAAAATTTTCGGGCACCCTATAATGCTCATCCCAGGCAAGAGTATGGTCAAGAGTAGAGGCCGGCAGAAAAACTCACTCCATTAGTTGAATCATACTCTAGTCTATTCCAGAAGCTGAAGCAAATAGGCGTGATTGGACCCATCGCTCCCCACCATATACTACCTGATTCACATGGATTTCAAGCAAATTCTAGATGTGAATATCATTCAGGTGCCCCGGGACATAGCACTGATGACTGTTGGACTCTGAAAAGAGCCATATAAAGACTAATTGCTGAAAAATTGATTGTAGTGACAAATGACGAGGGCCCTCATAATGTGACCAACAACCCCTTGCTAGTACATAATGATGTTCACTTTGTGGGAATGATTGGCTGGGATCAAGAATGCAAGCCGTCTTGTCGAGAATAAATGACAGTAGGAACGATGCAAGAGGGAACCAAATTGGAAATCAGTCCAAGCCGAGACGTGCCGTTGATTGTGAAAGGCGCCCTGAGCTTAGAAACAGTAAATTTATTTGTTCCCAAGGTATCGAGATTGGAAGTTAACTCTAATGTTCCAAGCCCAGGGTTGTATGTCCTTGGAGGCTACCCTAACACAAAGCAGAATCAGGGTGGTATGAAGGTTATAACAGAGTCGATCATAATCAAACCTGCCATGCAACCCCCTGTGGAAAACACGAAAACCATTCCTTGGAATTCCAAAAAAACTGTCATGACCTACAAAGGCAAGGAAATCATAGAAGAAGTGGGGGAAAGTGGAGGTTTGACTCGATGGGGGAGGTGTTACTCTACAGAAGAGTTGAGGAAGGCCAGGAAAATTAGAGAAAGCCAATTGCAAATAAAGAAACCAGGCACTGAAGAAGAGGCAGAAGAGTTTTTGAAAAAGATGAAAGTTCAGGATTACTCAATCATTGACCAGCTGAGAAAGACTCCTGCCCAAATTTCTCTATTATCTCTGCTCATACATTCAAAAGATCATGCTCGTGTGCTAATCAAGATCCTGAACGAGGCACATGTCTCAGAGAAGACCATAGTGAATCAGTTAGAGGAGATGGCCAATAGATCTTTTGAGGTGAAAAAAATCACCTTTACTGATGATGAACTCCCTGAAGAAGGAGCTTGGCACAACAGGGCTTTACACTTGATTGTTAAATGTGAGGGGCACTATGTAAAGCGAGTCCTGGTTGATGGAGTCTCGAGCTTAGATGTATTCCCTCTCTCCACCTTGCAAATCATGAAGATCAATACAGACAGAATCCGACCCAGCAATGTCCGTATCCGGGCTTTTGATGGCTCAGTGAGAGATACCATTGGGGAGATCAACCTCACCATGATGATTGGGCCGGTTGAATTTGAAATTGTCTTCCACATAGTGGACATGGACATTTCTTAAACTTTCTTCTTGGAAGGCCGTGGATCTATACGGCGCGAGCTGCGCCATCCACCTTGTATCACATGCTCAAATTCGAACATGACAGGCAAGATTTTTCACGGGGAAGATGAGTCGTCCATTTATAAAGACCCGTTAATTCCCTATATTGAGGCCAAGGAAGGGTGTGATTCCATTGTCTATGAGGCTTTTGAAGTGGTTGCTGTGGACCATGTTGAGGAAGGAAAGCCCATTCTGCATCCTCGTCTTTCTGCCACATCTGTAATGGTGGCTGCACTTATGTTGAGACAAGGTTATGAGCCAGGAAAAGGCTTGGGGGCATCATTGCAAGGAATTTCGGAGTCCATTTCTTCGTTCAGTAACCAAGTCACTTTTGGTTTAGGCTTCAGGACAATACAAGTAGACGAAGACAAATCCAAGCACCGCAAAAAGAATGGATGGGTCTTGCAACAACCTATCCCTCACATTTTCTACACTTCTGTCAAGCCACGACTCCAAGAGGGTCAAAATTCCTCGGCAGGCAAACATTGATGAAATTTTCCATGGCCTCAGCCAGATGTTTTCTGAAGTGAATATGATCCAGGCTGGTGATGGCACTAGTCGTGCTGATATGCAACTAATTGGCCCAGACACCATGCTCAACAATTGGGAAGCAACTCCTCTCCCCACAAGGAAGGAGTCTCGGTAGTTTGCTTTTGCAGCTTCTTTTTTGTGTTTTGGGTTACTTTCAGGGTTGTAATCCAAACATCTCAGTATGATTGTTTTGTTTTGATGTTAACCCTTCTATCCTTTAATATTCAATGAAATGCAGTTCAGTTTCGTATTAAGTTTTGTAACTTTTCCTTTTCCTAATTCCTGTCATTTTATTTCCATTTCAGTTTTGTTAATGCCGAATTTAATAACATGACATGCATACGGAATTCACGCCTAGATCTTAAAAAGCTGTCTAATTTTGAAATAATGCATCAAGAGGTTGAATATGATGAAGATGAGGCTGTTGAGGAAATAACAAGAGAGTTGGAACAATTTGAAATAAGTCTAAGCCCAACCTCAATGAAACTGAGTCCATTAATATTGGAAGTCATGAAGATGTTAGAGAAACAAAGATAAGCATTCACACTGAACAAAAAACCAAAGATGCCTTGATTCAACTTTTATTTGAATACAAAGACGTGTTTGCTTGGTCTTATGATGATATGCCGGGTTTAAGTGCTGATCTAGTGGTTTATAAGCTTCCCACATATCCTAATTTTTCACCAGTCCAACAAAAGCAATGAAAATTTAAAACGGACATAAGTGATAAAATCAAAGAGGAAATAATGAAACAACTGCGCGTCAATGTGGTCAGAGTTGTCCGATACACCACCTTGGTGGAAAATGTTGTGCCTGTGTCAAAGAAGGATGTAAAAACTAGAGTCTTTGTTGACTACAGAGACCTAAACAAAGCAAGTCCAAAGGATAATTTTCCTTTTCCAAACATCCACATTCTTGTAGATAATTGCACAAAGCATGAGATACAGTCGTTCGTGGATTGGTATGTTGGGTACCACCAGATTCTAATGGATGAGGATGATGCAGAAAAGACCACTTTCACCACTCCATAGGGTACTTATTGTTACATGGTCATGCCATTTGGTTTGAAGAATGCAGGGGAAACTTACATGAGGGCCATGACCACCATTTTCCACTACATGATGCACAAAGAGATTGAAGTATATGTTGATGATTTCATCATAAAATCAAAGACACAGGCTGATCACGTGCGCGATTTGAAAAAGTTCTTCAAATGGCTTCGAAGGTATGACCTTAAGCTTAATCCAGCCAAGTGTGCATTTGGAGTTCCATCTGGGAAACTCCTCGATTTTATAATCAGTCGTAGAGTCACCGAATTGGATCCATCTAAGATAAAGTCCATTCGAGATTTGCCACCCCCAAAGAATAAAAAGGAAGTCATGAGTTTGCTCGGGAGGCCTTTGTTTTTATGTCTATCGGTGATGGATAATTCATTTGGATGTGTTTTGGGGAAACATGATGCAACATGCAAAAAGGAACATGCAATCTATTATTTGAGCGGGAAGTTCACCAATTATGAGGTTAAGTACACCCTGGGTCGCTCAGAAGCTGAGGCATTAACTATTGGCCTACACTACTTACCTCATATCCAGAATGGATCCTTTGAAGTACATCTTCCAACAGCCAATGCCCACTGGCAGTCTCCCAAAATTGTAAATTCTGCTCATAAAGTTCGATATCGTCTATGTCACTCGCACCGCGATAAAAGCACAGGCTTTGGCAGATCATTTGCCAGAGGATCCAGTTGATGATGATTATAAGCCACTTAGCACATACTTCCCAGACGAAGAGGCCAACTCAATAGAGGAAGTAGTTTCAGACGATAGCCATGTATTGAAAATGTATTTTTATGGGGCTATCAATATCAAAGGAGTTGGGATTGGGGAAATCCTCATCTCATCTATCAGACAACATTACCCTACAATGGACTGACTTCGTTTCTTCTGTACCAATAATACGACAAAATACGAAGCTTATATCATGGGTCTAAAAATGTCCCTTGATCTGAATGTGCATGAACTATTGGTTATGGGAGATTCTGATTTGCTTATCCGGCAAGCCCAAGGCGAATGGGAGACTCGAGACATCAAGCTTATTCCATACAGACAATGTGTGCAAGACCTGAGCAAAAGATTCAAATCCATCGAGTTTAGGTACATTCCCAGGTTTCACAACGAGCTAGCAGACGCCTTGGCTACCTTAGTCTTGATGCTCCCTTATCCAGGCAACACTCATATTGACCCATTGGAAATCCAAGTTCGGAATCAACACGGTTACTGCAATACTACTGACACAACCAGATGGTGAACCATGGTATCATGACATAAAACAATTCCTGAAAACAAGGAATACCCAGAGCATGCCAAGGCAGATAAAAAAAGAACAATAAGACGGCTCGCTGGCGGTTTCTTCCTGAACGGGGAAATTTTGTACAAAAGGACCCCAAATTTAACTTGTTGAGATGAATAGATGCCACAGAAGCTGAGTGGATCATAAGTGAAGTGCATTGGGGGGGGGGG
>ML400743.1:0-10280 GCA_005239525.1 Nicotiana knightiana | reverse complement strand
GCTGCCCGCCGCAGTAGTTGTGTGTGTTCATGGTACTTACTGAGTACGAGTGTTAAGTGAGAGGATGAGATACCGATAGTGGAGTCACGAGTGACTGAGAGGCTTGCTCGAGAGGCTTTATTGTGAGTGATACTGTGCCCGCGGGGCTTATATTTCATAAAAATATTGTTTTCACTCTTCTTTACACTGAGCCCCTGCTAATACTGTTGGACAGATATTTTCATACAAGATTTTTAAATGGAAATCGGAGTTTTCATGAAATATTTGAAATAGTAGATTCCCGATTTGATTTGTTCATTTCCACTGTTATTCGCTATATGGATTTACATGATTTAAATTTCTCGTCACTACACTCAAGTTTTTAGTTACATTGATTACTTACTTAGTTGGCGTACTCATGTTACTCCCTGCACCTCTGTGTGCAGATCCAGGTACCGGACCATCTCGCTAGTTGATTTCCGGACGAGCTTGGAGTTGTTCGAGGATTGAGGTAGCTGCTCAGCGTCCCCAGCTCACCTCCTTTCCTTCCCTCAGTTTATAGTTTCTTTTGGTCTTTTGTACCTCAGACTTTTGTTGTAGCAAGTCATTGTTGTACATTGTATTTTCAATCGTAGATGCTCATGACAGTTGACTCCAGGTTTCGGGGAAGCGTGTATTTTGTTTTTATCTCTTTCTGATGTTTTTAAAATCTGTTGGATTTTTGGGGAAATTTGATATATATATTGATAGTCTGAAACGGTTGGCTAGCCTAGTTCCATGATAGGTGCCATCATGGCCGGCTTAGGATTTGGGGTCGTGACAAGTTGGTATCAGAGCCTAGGTTACATAGGACTCAACGGTCATGAGCATGTTTAGTAGAGTCTTGCGGATCGGTACAGAGACGTCTATACTTATCTTTGAGAGGCTACAGAACCCTTAGGAACAATCTCATTTTTTATCTTGAATTATGTCGTGCCATTTGATTGGTTCTGGAAATCTAAACTTCTGTTGTTTCATTCTCTCACAGATGGTGAGGACTCGCGCTACCGATCAGGGTGGTCAGCCACCAGTTGGACCAGTGAGGGGTCGAGGTCGCGGTCGAGGCCGTGGTAGAGGTAGGGGCCAGCTCGTGCGGCAGCCAGGGCAATATCAGTTGATCCCCCTACTACTCAGGATCAGGTTCCCGCCACAGATACTCCAGCGGGACAGGCTCAGGCATCGGCAGTGCCTATTGTTATTCCGGGTCTTCAGGAGACCTTGGCTCAGATCTTGACGATGTGTACCACCCTTGCTCAGGCAGTTGCCGCTACTTCTCAGGCCGGGGGAGGCAGTCAGACTCCAGTTTCCCGGACACCTGAGCAGGCTACTCAGGGCCAGTAGACACCGGGGGCGGTTCCAGCCCAGCCGGTTGCTCTAGTTCAGGACTTCGTGGTCCCAGTTACGCCAGATGATGAGCAGCGTAGGCTGGAGAGGTTTATTAGACTACAACCTCCGACATTCAGTGGTGCTGAGGGCGAGGATGCCCAGGGTTTTCTAGATAAGTGCCAGAGGATGCTGCATACTGCTGGGATTTTGGAGACCAGTGGGGTCTCATTTGCTACATTTCAGTTTTCTGGTGCTGCTTTCACTTGGTGGGAGTCCTTTGAGAGGCGTAGGCCTGTTGGTTCAACACCCCTTACCTGGCAGCAGTTCTCCACCATCTTCTTGGAGAAGTATGTACCCCAGTCTCACAGGGAGGAGCAGCGCAGGTTTTTTGAGCAGTTGCGTCAGGGAGAGCTATCAGTGATGCAGTACGAGATGCGGTTTTCGGAGTTGGATCGTCATGCCACCGAGTTGGTCCCTACTGATAGGGAGAGCATTAGGAGGTTTATAGATGGTTTTACTTTTCAGCTCCGCTTTTTCATGAGCCGAGAGAGAGTATCAGATGCTACATTCGAGCAGGTTATTGATATTGCTCGAGATATTGAGTCGGTTCGCCGCCAGGAGCGGGTAGAGAGAGAGGCCAAGAAGCTTCGTGGATCAGGTGGTTCTAGTGGTGCTCCTTCCAGGGGCAGTTTCATCATGGCAGGGGTCGTTCATTCAGGCCTCCTCGGTTAGGCCGCCCAGCCTATAATGGTGCATCTTCGGGGCATGGTCCCCGCGGTTTTCAGCCAGGACATTCTTCACTCGGTGCCTTTCCAGCCTAGAGCGCAGCTCGAGCACCATCAGCTCAGGGTTTTCCTATGCATGGTTCTCCTGGTGGGCATTCTGGTGCCAGGGGTTCATTTCAGTCCCAGTCTCCAGCTCCAGGGAGCTGTTATGAGTGTGGAGAGTTCGATCATATGAGGAGGCAGTGTCCTCATCTTCTTGGAGGTCCATCTCAGCTGAGGAGCCAGCCTTCGACTTAAGCTCCAGTTACTTCACCACCCACCCAGGCAGCTAGGGGGTGTAGTCAGTCAGCTAGAGGCCGCCCTAGAGGGGGAGGTCGAGCAGGTGGAGGTCAGGCCCCTATGTATGCCTTTCCATCCAGGCCAGATGCTATGGCCTCCGATGTAGTGATCGCAGGTATTGTCTCAGTCTGTTGCCGAGATGCTTTGGCTTTATTCGACCCTGGTTCCACATATTCCTATGTTTCTTCATATTTTTCCCATTTTCTGGATATGCCCCGTGAGTCTTTAGTTGTCTCTGTTCATGTGTCGACTTCGGTGGGCGATATTGTCGTTGTGGACCGTATGTATCCGTCGTGTGTGATATCTATTGGGGGTCTGAAGACCCGAGTGGACCTATTGTTACTCAGCATGGTCAATTTTGATGTGATATTGGGCATGGATTGGTTATCTTCATGTCATGATGTTCTTTATTGTCACGCTAAGACCGTGACCTTAGCTATGCCCAGACGCCCGAGGGTTGAGTGGAGAGGTTCTTCTGAGTATATGCCTAGCAGGGTGGTTTCCTACCTGAAGGCTCAGCGCATGGTTGAGAAGGGGTGTCTATCTTATCTGGATTTTTGAGGGATGTCAGTGGTGAGGCTCCCGCTATTGATTCAGTTCCTGTTGTCCGTGACTTTCCGGACATGTTTCCCGCAGACCTGCCAGGCATGCCGCCTGACAGGGACATTGATTTTGGTATTGACCTGGTGCCAAGCTCCCAGCATATTTCTATTCCACCTTATCGTATGGCACCAACGGAGCTAAAGGAATTAAAGGAGCAGCTTCAGGAACTCCTAGATAAGGGGTTCATTCGGCCTAGTGTGTCACCTTGGGGTGCACCGGTGTTGTTTGTAAAGAAAAAGGATGGTTCTATGCGTATGTGTATTGATTATCGGCAGTTGAACAGAGTTACAGTGAAGAACCAATATCCCTTGCCTCGTATAGATGACTTGTTTGATCAGTTGCAAGGTGCCAGAGTATTTTCTAAGATTGACTTGCGTTCCGGCTATCATCAGTTGAAGATTCGGGGGCCAGACATCTCGAAGATTGCTTTCAGGACTGGATATGGTCATTATGAGTTTCTGGTTATGTCATTCGGGCTGACCAATGTCCCAGCAGCCTTTATGCACTTGATGCACAGTGTATTCTGGCCTTATCTGGATCCTTTTGTCGTCGTGTTCATTGAGGATATCTTGGTGTATTCCCGATCTCGGGAGGATCATGAGCAGCATTTTAGGACTGTGCTTCAGACTCTGAAGAAGAAGAGGTTGTATGCAAAATTTTTGAAGTGTGAGTTCTGGCTTGATTTAGTAGCTTTCTTGGGGCACGTGGTGTCCAGTGAGGGTATTCAGGTTGATTTGAAGAAGATAGAGGCGGTGCAGAGCTGGCCTAGACCGTCATCAGCTATCGAGATTCGCAGTTTCCTTGGTTTGGCAGGGTACTATCGTCGATTCGTAGAGGGGTTTTCATCTATTGCAGCACCTATGACCAGACTGACCCAGAAGTGTGCTCAATTCAGGTGGACTAAGGAGTGTAAGAGGAGCTTTCAGAAGCTCAAGTCAGCTTTGACTATAGCTCCGGTACTGATTTTGCCTACGGGTTCAGGTTCTTATACAGTTTACTGTGATGCCTCGAGAGTTAGCCTTGGAGCGGTTCTGATGCAGGACGATAGGGTGATTGCCTACGTATCCATACAGTTGAAGGTGCATGAGAAGAATTATCCAGTGCACGATCTTGAGCTAGCAGCTATTGTTCACGCCTTGAAGATTTGGCGTCATTATTTGTATGTAGTACATTGTGAGATTTTCACTGATCACCGTAGTCTGCAGCATCTGCTTAAGCAGAAGGATCTGAATTTGTGTAGAGGAGGTGGTTGGAACTTCTCAAGGATTATGACCTCACTATCTTATATCATCCGGGGAAGGCCAATGTAGTGGCCGATTCCATGATTCGCAGAGCGGAGAGTTTGGGGAGTTTAGCCCACCTTCCAGTAGTAGAGCGACCTTTAGCACTTGATGTTCAGGCTTTAGTAGGTCAGTTGGTGAGATTGGATCTATCAAAGCCCCCGCGGGTATTGTCTTGTGTAGCCTCCAGGTCTTCTGTTTATGATCAGATCAGAGCACGCCAGTATGATGATTCACATTTGCTTGTTCTTCAGGACAGGGTCCGTCGCAGTGATTCCAAGGATGTGGTTATTGATGATGAAGGGGTCATGAGGATGCATGGCCGAATTTGCGTGCCCAATGTGGATGGGCTTCGAGATTTGATTCTAGCTGAGGCCCATAGCTCGTGGTATTCCATCCATCCGGGTGCCGTGAAGATGTATCAGGATCTGTGACAGCATTATTGGTGGAGGCGGATGAAGAGGGATAATGTTGAGTTTGTGGCTTGGTGTCTCAACTGTCAGCAGGTCAAGTATGAGCACCAGAGGCCAGGTGGACTGCTTCAGAGATTTTATATTCCAGAGTGGAAGTGGGAGCGGATCGCCATGGACTTCGTAGAGAGGCTCCCACGTACTTCGAGGAGGTTTGATGCTATATGAGTTATTGTGGATCGGCTGACCAAGTCCGCGCACTTCATTCCTGTTTGTACTACTTATTCTTCGGAGCGGTTAGCTACGATTTATATCAGGGAGATTGTCCGATGCATGGGGTTCCAGTTTCTATCATTTCTGATAGAGATACTCAATTCACATCTCAGTTCTGGAGGGCCGTGTAGAGAGAGTTGGGTACTCAGGTTGAGCTGAGCACAATGTTTCATCCTCAGACCGACGGGCAGTCGGAGCGTACTATTCAGATTTTGGAGGATATGTTGTGTTCCTATGTCATTGATTTTGCGGGTTCATGGGACCAGTTTTTGCCACCGTGGAGTTTGCATATAATAATAGTTATCAGTCGTGTATCCAGATGGCTCCGTATGAGGCTTTATATGGTAGGAGGTGCAGATCTCCTGTTGGTTGGTTTGAGTCGGGCGAGGTTAGGCTATTGGGCATAGACCTGGTTCAGGATGCGTTGGGTAAGGTGAAATTGATTCAGGGGCGGCTTCGCACGGCGCAGTCTAGGCAGAAGAGTTATGCGGACCGGAAGGTCCGAGATGTGTCTTTCATGGTTGGGGAGAAGGTACTGCTGAAGGTGTCACCCATGAAGGGTGTTATGAGATTCGGGAAGAGGGGAAAGTTGAGTCCCCGATTTGTTGGGCCTTTTGAGGTGCTTCAGAGGGTTAGGGAGGTGGCTTACTGACTTGCCTTGCCTCTCAGCTTATCGAGTATTCATCCGGTGTTCCATGTGTCGATGCTCCAGAAGTATGTTGGTGACCCGTTGTTTAACCAAAGAATTAAACCTTTTGACTAAAGCTTAATTTTAAGATGAACACGGGTTACTGATAATCAAGATAATGGGAAAAATGAATAATAGACAATATTACAGAAATAAAAGATCGAATTTGATTGTATTCGAGAATCAGATGCCTTTACAAGTTGTATTCCCCTCCCTTATATAGGAGATTCTTATAACGTACGACTCCTGCTATGGTTACTCATTAATGACTAATTATGACATTAATGAGGCGTTACAAAGGATAACGGTTATATGGATTCAGTTACATAACGTTCGAGTAATCAATTGTGGGTCGTTGAATCTGCCCGTAACTTTGTCTAGATTCGTTCTGACCGTGCCTCTCTCCCATTTTTATCAAGTTGAATTTCCCGTGGCTGATAAGTTCGTGGGTTTACTGAACCGTGCCTCTTTGTACCGTACCTCTTCAAAGAGTTATGTCCAGCTGTCGTGTTGTCGTGTGTCCACGTGACTGGCTGAGTTGTCAAAAGCTGGCTTACGTGTGAAACCCCTTTTTACCAATACAGATAGTCCCCCCACTTACCATATATTTAACGATTAATATTTGGTAAGTGGATATTCATTTATGGCGGGAATATTTTGCCGCCGCTTTTCCTTGAATCATTGTATCCTTCTCTGCACCATAGGCATCATTTGTCACTTCCATTTAATGCTCATACCACGTGTCCTTTTTGGACTGGTTCTGCATTTACTCAGCACCTTTTAGGGCTTTTTGCGACTGTGCCAGTCTCGAAGTGACATCTTCAATTATGATTTTTCATCATTATTTTCCTTTTTCATCATTTTTGACGGTTGTCTTCAAGTATATATACATGTTTTCCTTTCTTTGCTTCCACGAAACACTTTTCTAATTTTGTTTTCTGTAAAGAACTTTCTCCTTTGCCTTTGTAAACATGTCTTCTTCAAACCAACCTCAAAGAGTAATAGACATTGAAAGCTTAGCGCCATCTTCTGCTCCGACTAGGAGTCGGAGGGGTGGTAGACTTAGAAGTCTAGGATCCACTCCTTCGAGGGGCTCTTCTTCTTCTCAAATAGTTCCTTCTCCTTCCACTAGATCTCCAGTTACTCCGAGATTTAGGGTTTCTCGGTCTTCGTCTAGAGGTAGAGGTGAACGCCTTCGTGAACCTGGAGTCGATGAAATTGTCCCTGCTGAGTTTGTTTTTGCTAGGGATAGTCAAGTTCTTGTAGATCAATCTTCTTCTCTTGATAGTGTCGAAAGATATCCAACCCTTATAACTGAGGGTCAGATTTCCCTTGTTCGTAGGGAATGCTTTTGGAGGTCTGACTTTCCTGTCTATATTCCGAATAGTAACCAAAGAATAACGTCTTACAAGACGGGATATTCTTTTGTTTATACGTATCCTTTCACTTTAGGGTTTAGACCCCCCATCGACCCAGTTATAATCGAGTTTTTCCGTTTTTTCAATATCTGCTTAGGACAGGTCGGCCCGCTTGGGTGGCAAGTTTTCGCATGACTTACGAGGTTGGCTTCTTTAGCCTCGGTTTCTTTTACCTTCAACCATCTTATTCACCTCTACTCTCCTACCTTATTTCGTGAAGGGGTTTTTACTCTGACTGCTAGAAGCAAAAGAGTGTTGGTAACCCCTGGAGATGATAAGGATAGGGGTTGGTACCTCCGGTATGTTGCTGTACCCACTGTTGGTTTAGTGGGTGAAGAAAATCTTCCCTTCCCTGAGAAGTGGAATCGCGCACGTGAGTATGCTTTAGCTCACATTTACTTTTTCTTGTTTTGACTTGAGATGTTTTATTTAACACCGTGTCTGTTTATTTTTCTTCTTTCAGCAATCATGAATACTGTTGAGAATGTCTCCGGTATTCGTGATTGGGTAGAAAAATTATTGTCTGTTGCTCCTTCAGAAGAAAGATCTTGGAAGTACCTCGCTGGGAGGTATGGTTGGCAAGTAAAGACCCACGGTAAGTGAAGTTTTTGTTCTTGCTTCTTTCCTTACTCGAGTCTTTTTTCTTTTGTCGTTTAACTTTTTTCTCTTTTTAATAGGATTCTCTGCTCGTGGGGTGTCTGCTTCCTCTATCCCGAAAATATCCTTGCTCAAGCCCAGGAAATCATTGTTGGTTCATCTTCCTCGAAGAGGAAGATTGGTGAATCTCGCTCCAGAGCAGAAGAGGAAGAGGGTGCTTTAGTGCAAATGCCACGGAGAAGGCGAATGATTTTAGATGATGAGCCTACTGCCTCAACCTTGCCTCCCGTGTCTGTTATTGATCCCCCTGTCTTTGATGATGTTCCACATTCCCCTATTCACGGTGGTATTGATCTTGCTGCTGACGACGTCCCTTTGGCTGCTGTCTTTCATGTTTCTTTGAGAGAAACTGTTTCGTCTATTCCTTTGGCTATCTCAACTTTTTTTGTTGCTTTGCCTGTAACTTCTTCAACTCTTCAAATTTTCGTGCCTGCTCCTTTGCCCGTGGCTTCTCCAGCTCCTCAACCTTTCGTGCCTGTTGTTGTTCCATCTCTTCCTGCTTTCATGCCTTCCGTTAGGGAAGTAAGGTCTTCCAGCAGAGAGATGCGGCAGGTGGTAATAGAGGTTCCAGCTGAGGGAAACCTTTTTAAGAAGACGGGTGAGCCTGAAGTGTGGCTCAAGCCTTTAATAGGTCCCGCTGAGAAAGCAAAGCTAGCTAGCCACGGTGCTCTTACATGGGCAAATGAGGTCGTGCATACTTCTTTGAAGGTATGGTGTAAGTTATCCTCTTTCACTCTCGTATATGAAATTTACCATATCTAACTGGTTTATTTCTTGTAGATTAACCTCATAGGCATGGAGCTTATGAAGAGGATTTCAAACACAGACCAAGAGACAAGAGAGTTGCAGGCAGAAGTTGATAATTGGAAAGCATAGTATGATAGCCTAAGGATTGACATGGACGCTTTAGAAAAGGAGAGGAGTACCTTGAAGCGGCAGATGAGACTTATGGCAACTAGCAGTGAAGCGGGCTTCTTGCAGTCAAGCTGACAAAGACAAGAGTGTTCTGGAGTCTTCGTTCGCGGAGCAGCTGTCCCATGTCTCATAGGAGATTAGGGACTTGAAGAACTTGCTGGGGAAGAAGGAAAAATACTCAGGCGAGCTCGTGCAATCACTCACTCATACTCAAGAAGATCTTCGAAGGTCTTTAGACAAAGCTCAAGCTTTAGAGGAGTCGATTATTCCATTAAGGGCCGCTCATGAAGTTGCGGAGGCGGAGAAGGACGGGCTGAGAGCTGAGCTTCAAGTGAGGGCACAAGATTATGAATATTTGGAAGAGGTGGCTGCTGTCGATGTGAGCTGGGCGTATATGAATTCTCGCCTCGACACATTGATGGAAGTGAGTCAAGAGGGTTTCGACCTTAGTGCTGAAATAGCCAAAACTAAGGAAGCCATGGAGAAGGCTCAACCAGGTCATAACCTCTCTTCACTTGATGGTGAGATTTTAGCCGCTCATGCCTCTTCATCCTCAGTTGCTCCCCTCATTCTGCCAATAAAGTCAACCCCTCTTCTTAAAAAGATCTAGTTGGTTGATCCCTTTTTTTTTCTTTTTCTTTGTATCAATTGGCGGTTACCCCCAGTTCCATCGGGGGTAAATTTGGATTTCCTTTAAGTCCCCAAATGACAACTTAGGGGCACCACAATGTAAATATAAAAATATTATACGGCTAAGTATAAGTTAATACTTAGTTTTAGCCGTTTTAATATATAAATGTTAGTTCGACTTTTGTTGAGTTTCTGTTTCACTCTTTAAGTCTTTTGCATGCTTTATTTTTCGAGGTTTTAGTTTTACCTTCGAGTTTTGCATGTGGGATGCTTTAGACTACTCGTACCTTTTTATAATAGGCACGATGTCATATTAAATGTGTGCCTTTTGTAATAGGCATAGTTTATGGAAGAGGGCCATTTATAATTGACATGAAGAAGATGTCTCAACTTCATGATAATGCAATAGAGTGATAGGAATTTTACACATGTTTAAGAGTGTTTCCAAGGAAAGTTTTTTGTTTGAACTTCCATGACATTTTACATGTGTTTGGTTATCGTCTAAAACTCACGCTTGCAACTGTTTTTGTTTAATAGATTTAATATACTCTTGTATTTAGTAACTGTTTTTCATAAGTAACAGTTTTTCGATATTTATACAAGGAAATAACTGTTTTTCACTAGTAACAGTTTTTATAAAGATTGGGGTTTTTACCCGCAACTATTTTGGAAACAGTTTTCTAATAAGTACGAGGGAAATGTTTTCTTATTCATTATTGTTTTTATTTTATAACAGTTTCTTGAACAAATACAAGGGTTCAGATCTTTCATCANTATTTTGCCTTTCAACCTGAATATGTTTGAAGGTTTTTGCTTTTTGCATTAGGCTTTGTATTTGGATGGCTCTTTTGATTTCTTTCGATTCTGCTCGTGTCACTTGTCTCATTGGGTAGATAGGTCTTTAGACTCAAGCTTTTGACTTTATGATAGTCTTCTTTTCTTCATCTTAGTCTTCCATACTGTATAGTCCCCCAAGTGTTTGAGCTTTGAAGAATGAA